>BPLS01024112.1:5939-20620 GCA_019656275.1 Rhododendron kiyosumense | reverse complement strand
TCATCTTATTTTTGCTTAAGTATGAGTATATAAGCCCACATCTATATGTAATCCGATATAATTGGATGTAATTAAGCAAGTTCCTCTGTTTTATTATTCTTGATGTTTGTAAATTTTTGTTGATTTTGAGTCATACTTTTTTCAATTATTTATGGCAAAGGTTATTGAAAATGTAAAAACATCAAGTGAATTTTGTTTTTATAAATAAAAAGGGCAAAAATATGACACCAAAGGGGGCATTTCCAATAGTTAATATGTTATGAGAAATAATTTGTTACAATCAAGTTGTTAGGTGTTTTCGACAGTGAATAAATTGTTAAAAAATATAAATTTATTACCGATAGTGAATAAATTGTAGATGAACATATGAGTAAAAAAGTCATTGAGAAAGAAGGTGTTGACAAATTGTTAATTAGTATGAAAAACAAACCAAAATGCCAAAACTAGTTAATTAGCATGAATAAAATAGTAAAATGGCCTACGTTTTTTTTTTCAAAAATATAGTAAAATCACAAATGTGTCACGTAGTAGGGGAAATTTTTCGATCAGTGTCGGGTGGGCACGAGTCACGTGGTGTTGAGCACGCATCTTGACCGTCCAAACGTGTTTTAGACTGCTCAAATCTGTTGGGTTAGAGGGGATATTTTGGAAATTTTACACTAAAAAATTATCCAAACAAATCTAAACTATCCAAAACACGTTTAGACGACTGAGATCATGCTCGACACCACGTGCCATGTGCTCACAGGCAATGAAAAACTTCTAGTGGTGTGTGATCGACAATCGACATGATTAAAAAAACATGCATCGAAAAAATGCATAACACGTGGAGAGATTGCATTTCGCGAAAATCAAATCCAACTATTGCTTTTTTGCTTTTGTTCCAGATTCTCCATCTTCGTTCGTTATCGTGCCTTTTTAATTTATTTATTTATGTTTGATGTCTTGTCTTTTAGTGGAGTTGCTATTATTGTTATTTTTATAATTTTTGATTTATTTATTTTTTAGTGGCGTTATTGAAGAATATGAGAAAGAAATGAATAAGCTAGCTGGGAGATTGATGGGTCTAATGCTTGGGTCGTTGGGTATAGCCCAAGAAGATGTCGATTGGGCCGGCCCAAACAAAGAGGGTGCTGCTGCCATCCAGCTGAATTCTTACCCCGCATGTCCGGATCCGGACCGGGCCATGGGTCTAGCGGCGCATACGGACTCGACCCTACTTACCATTCTCTACCAAAACAACACAAGTGGCTTACAAGTACTCCGGGATGCTTCTGGGTGGGTCACGGTTCCTCCAGTACCCGGTGCCCTTGTGGTCAACATAGGGGACCTCCTCCACATTCTATCCAACGGGTCGTACCCTAGCGTGCTCCACCGGGCTGTGGTGAACCGGACGCAACAACGGCTCTCGGTTGCCTACCTCTACGGGCCACCATCCAATGTCAAAATCTCGCCGCTCTCAAAACTACTAGACCCAACCCATCCGCCTCTTTACCGGCCCGTCACATGGACCGAGTACCTTGGTGCTAAGGCAAAGCATTTTAACGAGGCCCTTTTGTCGGTCCAGCTATGTATTCCGCGAACCGGATTAGTCAACCAGAATAATGTCGAAAATCGAGTGGAGATAATTTGACATGTTACATGTAATAGATAAACAATTGTTATCACCGATGTATTTCAGCACATACATAGCGCAGGACATGATTAGACCAAATTCTTAGTTCACATGGTATGCTCCTCCCAAGGTGAAACTAATTAAGGGGAATTCAACAAGAGGCAGACAGAAATCAATTGACATATTGTCTTTCTCTAAGGTTGTTATTGTAAGGTTTTTTTGTTTGTTCTTTTCATGGTTGGCCATGTTTCCCAACTGGTAGGCCATGTTATGGGTGCTCACATATTTTGGGGGTGAGAAAGTAAAGGGCTGTTTGGGAGCCCCATTTCTAGATTATGAATTGCTCATTTTTCAACATATAGAGTCATAAATTATGTCAAAATAAATTTTCTAAGATGAACTAGGATTAATGTAGAATTCAAAAATCATGTTCAAACGAGCCTTTTGAATTCTGGTTATATTACTCCATGCACAAACTATCGAAACACTTTCATAGATTCTGGTTATAATCCAAAAAATCAAATTATAATCTAAAAAATAATTTTCTCTCAAACACTCTCGTAGAGGGAAACAAGGAGGTTTGCTTCCATGAATATGAAAAAGAGCAATGCTACCTACACAATTTTAAAAGACAACTTCAGGCACAACTGCGTCCAGAGCTGTTCGATGCACATAAAAACTCAACATGTATGATGTATTCAACGGTTCTGAACATAGTTGTGTCCGAAGTTGTGTTCTAAAGTTATTTGTAGACTTTTGTATGAAAAAGGCCCCGAGAGGATAAGTTGTAAACAAATCTTATACTAGAAGGGATCCAAACAAAACAGTCCCTATTGGCCTTTTTGTCTTTTTGGAAGGGAAAAAGAACAAAAAACAGAGATCGCTGGAGAAAAGGTATTAGCCCATTTGATTATCCAAAGTGAAGGACAAACAGAACCGACAAGCTTTTTTGCCCCAGATATGAAGGAAGATCCCCCATCCAAAGACTAAAGACAGTACTGATCAAGATAAATGAGATATGGTTAAATGGTTGTGATAAAAAAAAAGGTGTTTGGGAAGATGATTGGGGAGGATAAAGCAATTAAGGAAAATAACAAGACTCTCTCTTTTTCGAGAAGCCATTAACCAAGGACTGTAGTGCAAAAATGATAACGACTAAAACAAGCCCGCCGAGATAAAATAGGTTTGTAAGTGGAAGAAAGGACATAAGAGTAGGGCTGTCCATCGGGCGGGTTTGGTCGGGTTCGGGTCGGGTTGGACCCGACCCGACTTTAGTCGGATTGTGTAAATAGCCACCCGAGCCCGACCGAAACACATGTCGGGTTCCATCCGAACCGAGTTCTTATCAGTTCGGGTCGGTTCCGGTCGGATTGTCGGATTGTTCAAACACAGTCACAAAATCACAAATTCAGTCACAGATCTACACAATCACTACCTCAGATCAAATCACAATCACGATTCACAACATAATATTACAAACTCACGATTCACAATCATAGATCTACTCAAAAAAAATAAAATCATCGACCTACTCACCTTTTTTTTTTCTTCTGGAAATCATATTTTCAATTCCAAAATTACAATCACCTAGAGGAGGAGAAGGAGGTGGCGGCCGGCGGAGGAGGAATCGGGCGAGGAGGACGGCTGGGAACGACTGCAGCGACGACAGCGGCGAGGACGGGGTGGAGCCGCCGCCATAGCTGTTGAGGACGAAGACGCCGTTGTTGAAGACAAGTGGAGTCTGCTGTATTGGAGGACGAAGAGTCGAAGACGACTGAGGAGTGAGGGTGGACCGTGGGAGTGGGCTGTGGGAGAAGGAGAAGTTGTGGGAGAAGGAGAAGTGGAGGTCAGAGACTCAGAGGTCTGGAGGAGAAGAGAAGTGGAGGTCCGGACTCTGAAGGAGTGAAGTCGCGTCAAACAAATGGGTGGGATTTGGGGAATTAGGGGTTTTTTTAGCTTTTGTACAAAATAAGTCGGTCGGGTCGGGTCACCCGAAGTTTTATATGGTACACCCGAAATCCGACCGACAGTTTAAAAAATCCGACCATTCAGACCCGAACCCGACCGATCCATCTGATCTGAACCGTCCGTTGGCTCTGTTTTCGGGTCGGATCGGGTCGGGTGGTCGGGTGGGTCGGGTGGGTGGACAGCCCTACATAAGAGGCCAAGATTGATGTCGTTTTCTCAACCTGAATGAAAGATATGCACTCGGAACACCACGCCTAGTGTGGTTAGTTCATTATTCTCTCTTCGAAGGCAAAGATTCTTAGTTCAAGACTTTATGGAAGAGATGCTCGACTCCCGTTGTAATCACTAATATTTAACTCCGAACTTCTTATCGGTTAGCACAAAAAAAGAAGCATGCACTCTCTCTCAAATTTTATGGAGGATGCTTGAATCAAGCATGCTTTTTAACTTAGTGGTAGAGAATCGGTTGAGTGCGTAATAAGGGGAATATTTCTTAGTGATTAATCGTAGTAGTCTATCTGCATATCTATGGAATCCATATATAAAGAGATCCAGAGAACTCATCCAGTGGTAATTAAGGACATTCATGGTGGGTGGTCCAAGTGGGAATTTTGATTCTTATCCGGCTCCTTTCCGAATTTTATAAATCTTAGTACTCCGTATTACTTTAATTATAAAATTAAGATAATGGCTTTTATTTTCTTACTTTATTTGCCAAATTAGAGAAAATTCTCGATTCGTTATCCAATATGTGACTTCTTTGTTGATGTTAGTTTGAATGTATATCTGTTAATGATATCAATCTCTTACTCTCCATGACAGTATTTTATTGGTAAAAGGAAGCATAATAATTTAAAAGTACCATAATTCTGGGCATAAAACTCTTTATTATCATCGTACAAATATGTACGAATACATTAAAATTGGAATTTAAAACAAAAACATGAAGACAAAAATCAGTACTACTTTGGCACTTGGACGAAGATATCTGCACTTTTGTTCGGTTCGCAAAAGACATGCCTTAATCGTTATCTTCTTCCCGATTATTCATTACGCACCAACAATCATATATAATTGTACACAGACAATACTTTGTATTTGGACCTTCGCGTGCGTGGGAGTTGAATATTAAACAATTGATAATCAGTATCAATTTCAACTTTTATCGAATTTTGGAAAACAAAAAAAGGCCTCTAAAAGGCGCTTCATGTACTTTTGACATGAACCATTTGTTCATTGATTAATTGGAGGGGTACAATAACCAAAATATTTCCTGCTGCTGCCATTTAACACAAAATAGTCTAACTACAGGAATCTCACAGGAATAAAACCCAAGTCTCACATTTCTCAACTCCCAATAGATCTACTCCTGGTAAAAAGGTGGAAGTATGGAGTTCCTCTTCGAGAATCTTCTGTGTCTAATTTCTCTGGTGAGGTCATCTTATTTGACTTTGCCTTTTTAGTAATTAAAAAAAAAAAAAAACAAGAATGCCGAAAATATCCTCTAATGATTCAACTATTGGCACATCTTCTTGGCCGGTGCTAATGGATTTCATCGTATATTTGCTGTTATTAATTAGATGATTAAAAATGCAAAAACTTGCCCAAGAAGATTTTGGTATAACGGCATCAGGAATGCATTTAGGTGCTAAGAGAAACGAATTCAGGAGTTCAACTTCTTTTCCAAAGTACTAATCTAACTATATATTCTAACAATATAGACTGTGCCGATATTTGATTCAAAATAAATTGAGCCTGTTTAGTTTTTTTTTTTTTCATATATACTACTCCCTCCGTCCCTTTTTTATAGTCCAGTATTCCATTTTGGGTTGTCCCTTAATAAGTGTCCATTTTGTAAAGTTAGTGGGTAAAAGTTGGTGTATTGTCTATTTTGTCCCTAAAAGTAGATTCCTTTTTGAAAAGTTAGTGAGTAAAAGTGTAATGATGATGGGTAAGTAGGGAAAGTGAAGGAAAAAGTTGATGTGAAAGGTATAATGATGATGTCTTTTTAATAAGTTAGAATTACGAAGCGGGACAATTAAAAAGGGACGGAGGGAGTATCTATTTACTCACAAATTAAAGTACCGACGGCCCCGCGGAGCCTACTACGGATCTCATACGGATGATCCGAGTCGTTCAATAATTTAAAAAAAAAAAACGTGTGGGCTCTTGAAAGGGACTCGCTGCATTGGAAAGGATTTAGAAGTTGAAGGGATGATAAAAATGAATTTGGCACTTAGAAGTGGAGATGCATAGATGGTTATCTTTGTTACGGGTGAAAGAAAGCTCTTTGGGGAGCATGTATGTTACCTGCAGATTAATCAAATTCTACCCTTGTAATGTCACTTTGACCCGTGCGTTTTCTTTTTTTCAAGTGTTGGCACTTGGCAGGTCCAAAATAGACCGAAGTATAATTTTAGTCAAACTATAGGGTGAAAACGCTATTTTAACTGTATACAGTTGGAGATGGATGGCAAATCCACTTTCTACCTGTATTGGGCCAAAAAGCCCAAAAAAAAGCTCATAGCGGATCCTTGTGCAAAACCTGTATTGGGCCTTATTAAATCTACCTGTAGAGACTTATGGGCTTCGTCGGATTTGACTGTGCTTTGTTGCAAAATTTGGCCATGTATGCATTCTAATTTCGTATCGTATAATATGTAGCAGCCTTCTCTTTTTATGTCTTTTTTAGACTCCTTATTTTGGGATTGCATGAGGTTGGAAATCTAGCAATCTAGCCGATGGTTATGAGGCTAGCAAGTGACTCAGAAACTTGGTCACATAATGCGCGTGCGCAAGTGAGAAAGCGTCTTTTCGAAAACATTTCAAAATTCGAGAGAGCGATGATTGAGAGCACGAGCGTAAAGCGAGAATTTGGAGCGGAAACAAAGAGTACTACTGGCAAATTATGTGACTAAGCTCACAACTATGACCAAGAAAGATGAAGGCAAGGGCTCTCATGACTGGTCCGCTCACAAGCAAAGACTTGAACTTGATTTGCATCAAGGACTGTCCGGACAAATATAGCTCACCTGGGGGAGCTCGATATTTTAGGGATGTCAAGAGGAATGAGGCTGGATGAATGGAGTCATAGAACTCAAATTGCAAACTAACTTCAAACACCAATTCCAACACTTCATTACATAGCACTGACAACAGGTTTGAGTACAGACGTCTGGTTCACGGACCAAGAAAGAATCGAAAAGGAAGAAAGAAAGAAACATCAAGTGAACAAGAAGACACGAACTTCCATCAGAAAGTTTTGTTCCAGTGAGACCACAAAAGGTTGGTGAACCTTTGAGTTGCTTTAAGAGAGGCTGCATTTCAAAACCCATGTAATCGACCAGCAAGGTGGAAGAGGGGTTTCCACATTGGCCGAAGCCAAGCATATCAGAAGTATTTTGGACTTAGATCAAACGACTCTTCCATATTTTTGAACGTAGTGCCATGGCCCGTGGATCTCTTTCGCAGATTTGTCTCAATCTGCAAATTAAGAAACAGCCATACCCGTTGGCAGGATTCATGACAAGCATGAACGTGTGCAGGCTTCGAGTTTTCCTTGAAAAAGTCCACAACAGGAAGCTTGTGCTGCATTAAGGAACCCATTAAGCTAATTAATGTTCCTCTCACCTTGCGAGTCTGGAAACTCCTGCGAGAAAATTTCAGGATATACGTACTAACATATACGATTGTTTAAGCTTAAACCTGCACTTGTCGTTTTGGTGCAACGTTATCTTTCAATTTGGAGACTTACAACATGAAATCTGATAGAGATTTAGCTCAGTTTAAGATAGACCCTGAGGATGATCAATCAGGCAGAGAAGTAAGGGGTATGTTGTGTGGTTGATCAAAACATTGGCAATTTTATTTATTTATTTATTGATCAGCCAAAGCATACATTGGCAAATCGGTAAGGTTTGTAGCAGTACTGGTATTGCCAATTTCCAATGTTAAAGAGTTTCTAGTTCAGGTTAATCTAAGATCATGACATAGACCATGATTACTGATTAGCTGTATCTTCAGATGGAGAAGATATTTAAGTCTCTTAATAACATAGGACTACTAATCAACTGATCGACTTTACCATGATATGTATAATTAGTTACTAATAAACTAGTTATTGCCTTTCTAGGTAACTAGTTAGTAACAAAGATCTGTATATTTTGCTGATTTAAGTTTCCGATCTGTCCTGAAGTATCCATGCTTCTTAGGATTTTGGAGCATCATAGATAGGTTAATGTGCGTAAACCTCGATTGCTAGAAATATAACCTGAGAACCCGAATGTTGAATATGAAAGGGCCCGATTGCTTATCGTTTTTCTTTTTTTTTTTTAAATCAGAAGCAACAAATTGCATTCATTGAAAAGTTATCCGGCGCTTACAATTTCCATCCAAAACAGAGAAAATGAGCTACTACCATACTCGAGACACTAACGATATCCAACAAACACAACGAGAAAAACAAATATCTAAAACCTAAACGCGAGCATCAAAACTCTATCCACACCGACAGTAAAATTCGGCACTAGCGGGTTGTTAGAGATTTAGACCCTAAGTCGTCTTTGGATAGCGCAGAACCAAATCAGAGATATCAATTTAAAACCGATAGAAATCCCAACCGTGAATTTGCTGTCCCGATTGCTTATCCTTCCTTTGCTCCAGATGGCAAAACTACCACACAACGTTCCGTTGCTAGGTGGGGTTTCCGGGAAACGACTGCTTACATCCCGATCGAGTTATGAGACAATATGGGCTAAACTAATTTAGATTCATCAAGAAGAGAACAGTTAATTTGGAACAAACCTCTCTTGTTTCTTCTGTTCTTTTTTTTTTTTTTGGAAAATTTTCAAAATGGCACTGAACTTTCACTACAACGTCACAGAAACACCTAGACTTCATTTTATTTCAACTAGAGGCTGGGGCACACGCGATGCGTGTGCAAGTCGGATTTTCACAACGTTTTTGTAAAAATGCTTCCCACTTTTTATGTGATCAAAATTTTACAAATGTTGTGAAAATCCGATTTGCACACGTATCGCGTGTGCCCCGGCCTCTAGTGTAGACTTATGTAACTTTCTATCCCTTTCCAAACATGGCCATCAGGTAAATGTGGGATAACAGTTGCGGAAACCTTAAAAAAGCCAAGGAGGCAAGGAAAAAATAAAAATCAATCGAAATTTAGTAACAATTGCCTTTGCTGCATGAGAACTCAACTCTAGGTTGGCCGGGAAAATAAGAAAAAGGCATGAATACATGAATTTCTTAAACCTTAAATTGGACAGTCACTTACTTCGGAGTAGAAATATTGTAGTTGGTGAGCGCAATCTTTTACCCAACTTAAAAACTTGGAGAGCAAAAAAAATCGAAACTCATTAATTAGGCCGGAGATGGAATATTAAAAAATTGTAAAAAATGTGATTTCCATTTACCTGTAATATAGAAAACCCAAAAATCCAACCGTCTGCGTCACAATAGTCTTCCCCTCTCTCAAGTCACAGTAATGTATGAATTTTTCTTTATTCAGAAAATATCTTACACTTGTAATATACTTGCCTATTGCTATTCTACATACCCAACATAACAATAAATTAGGACAAAAAAAGAACTCATGAACGGAGGAAAAAAAATGGCAAAAATTTCGACTTCTGCGAACATAACGTACTGATATGTGGATGAAACTTATGTTAGAACTGATCTTTGAGCAGTGGACCTTCGAGCAGTGGATGAGCATTGAAACGAAACACTTAAGAACCCAACTTATTAATTATTTTATTCGAAATCTAGAGACAAAATTGTGAAAACACCATTAGAAAAGGGAGTGTGGAAAAACCGAGTCAGGAAAAGTACATGAGTACATGAATTTTTTAAACCTTTATGTAGAAGTGAAACAAACGTTCTAACAAATTGATCAATCACGTACGTAATTTGGTGAACAAAAGGTTGAAACACCATTAATTAATAGAGGATTGTGTAAAAAAAAGTGAAGATACATGATGAAAATACGGGTGATAGACTTACCTTATCAGCAGATAATGTTAATCCTTCCCGTGCTGACACGGAAAATTCAAGGAAACCCATCTCATCTTTTCAGTCAACTGAGGCCTTAAATTACACACGTATAGTCCAGACAACAAAAAGAGAGAATACGGCAATGAATGCCCACCAATTGAAGCACTAATTCCTCAACTTACCCTTCAAGCTAAATGGAATTGAAAACCAACCCAGATCATAAATGAATCTAAAACTTAAAAAGTGCGGAGGAGGGTTAAAAAGTGGGGAGAAATCAGTTTTGCCTTCGGGTGGGGAGGACGTGGGAAAAAAAAAATAGTGACTTGTGTTTTGTGGAAGGCAAATGAGAGAGAGAAAATATTGGAACGTGGCAGTTGGGGTTTTCGGCAGTTTTTTTGTGTTTAAATGTCAAATATATCCTTAGTTACAGTACTTTTGTATTGGTTTTTTCTTTTTTTAAGAGGGTACTTATGGAAAAGGAAAATACATGACAAAAGGGGAGACACCAAAGGGGTGCTCTCCCTTTATATATTAGAATAGATATTAGAATAGATTAAACACATGGATTTACAAAATTCCCAAAATGAGACACCTACCATTAGCCTCCATCCATTCCATCCACAAAATTGCTGATGTGGCACACTCACCCGTTAAGTGGGCCCATTTCACATGTTAGGATCAAGAAATAGAGATGGCAATAGAGCTGATCGAGAGGTTGGGGAGGGGCGAGAAACGGAGGAGGGACCCACATCTGAGGTCAAGCCTGATTCAAGAGATTTAGTTTCAGAATCAAGGACTGTTGAAGAAATCGAACCGAATTTGGAAGAAATTGTGGATTCAGTTGATGGGAAAGCAATGGAAATTAGGAAGGTTCAAGAAGTGGAAGCAATGATGGATCTAGCGTGGTGAAAGGGTAGGGTTTTGAGTGTGTGTATGTTTTTTTACTTCCTAACATGTAAAGTAGGGCCAATTAACGGGTGATGTATGCCACATCAGCAATTTTGTTGACGGAATGGATGGAGGCTAACGGCAGATATCTTATTTTGAGGATTTTGTAAGTTCAGGTGTTTAATTGAAATAAAATAAAATCTAGGTGTTTCGGTGATATTAGAGTGAAAGTTCATGTGTCATTTTGAAACTTTTCCCTTTTTTTTTTTTTTGCTAAGCAGAGAAACCCCATTGTTGGATTTTTGATACTACCACCCAAAAGAAAACAAGGCGGTACGGATTCAATGGGTGAAACTGATTTTCAGCTTCCAACTTCTATAGAGAGACTGAGAGAGAGAACACTTGCTCTTCCGCAGATGTTCCATATATATAGAGCAAATAATCTAGCACTTGTTACATCTAAATCTTCATAATCTGCTAATGAGAGTTCAAAATCTGAAAGTTGAGGAAAAAGTATTCAGTGCACACACTCTCTTTGCAAATTTTCGTTGCTCTCATTTTATGAATTTTTTGCCCCATTTTTATCAACTTTTGCATTGACCTAATACATTTTTTAGCTTGTGTTGTGTGTTGTTCATTGATCTGATGCTTAAGTCGTAGTGATAGTTTCAAGAAGGTCTAGGTCCAAGTGTGCAGTTTTCTTTCATTTTCAAAAAGCATTTTTGAAAAGATTTCTCCTACTTTCAACATTTCTCTTTGTATCTCTCTTCACTTATTATCCTTAATATTTTTAAAAAAACTTTTTAAATACGAATTCGAAACCAAACACAGCATAAGGTTAAAAGGGTTTTTTTTTTTTTTTTTTCCATGTTTTCCAAGAAAGAAAAAATGTGCAATAAGTATAGCTCCTATGTGTAAGTAACTTTTTCATAGCAATTATATGTTATATTGTTTGGTAAAGTGTTCTAATGAATTGATTGTGGCTGGATATTTTGATAGCTGAGTCATAGGTTAGATGAATGTTCTTTTTAATTGGAAAAAAAGAAGGTGCATATGTTTATTATTAACCTAACATCAAGGTATACATATGGAGTGAGAGGGTCGTTGAGCAACCCGTAAGCGGTCAAAAAGGGGGTTTAGGAACTTAGAAAAGAGCTCCTTTTTGTCGTTGAGTTTAATCTTCTAGATGAGGTGGAAACCCTGTGGTTTCTGTCGCCTATTGTGGATCCCATCATACGTTTATTGTAATAATTCGAATCGTTAATCTTGTAGAACTCGCAAAGTAGTTTACCAACGCAAAAAAATTAGTTTCATCGGACATCAGTAGCTATATTAAAATTAAATTTAGCTTTATAAAATAAATGATCCTGAACAGTTTAACTTAAAAAACTAGTTACATTTCGTTCACTTTAAAAATCAAAAATTAACTTTTGATATATCTATTGATACTCTATCAAATTGATTTTTTTGCATGGATATGTTACTTTGTGGGCCTTACAAGATGAATAGTTTAGATTACTGCAATGAACTCTTTGTAGGGTCCATAATGGGCAGTGGCGGAAACTCCATAATTTTTGCCTGGAGTCCTGGACAGAACTTAAATTCTTGTTGTTTTATGCCTTGTTCTCTTTGGAACTTAAAAAGAATTTTAAAATTTTTTTTCCTTAAATTCCCCCTATTTTCAACATTTCTCTCTCTATCTCTCTCCAATTATTACTCCTATTATTTTTTAAATTTTTTTAAAATTCTAATCCAAACAAAGCATTAGCTATTGGAGGTGAAACTCCAATTTTCACAAAGTACTTATCTCCAAACCTAACCAAAGTACAAGTCATATAGATCGCGTGCTCACGACGCATGACACAAGTATAAGCCAAATGTGGAAACAGGAAAGATTCCACATGCACGTACTGATGTGGCCAGTACAGACTTTACAGTACAAGACACTCGACTTTGGCCGAAAGTATGGTGGAATACCTTTCTTGCCCAGCTAAAGTTGAATTTCCTTTCGTCTCGACTTTGGCCGAAAGTATGGTGGAATACCTTTCTTCCCCAGCTAAAGTTGAATTTCCTTTCGTCTCGACTTTGGCCCAAAGTATGGTGGAATACCTTTCTTCCCCAGCTAAAGTTGAATTTCCTTTCATCTCGACTTTGGCCCAAAGTATGGTGGAATACCTTTCTTCCCCAGCTAAAGTTGAATTTCCTTTGGTCTAGATCTATATGATACTCCCTCTGTCCCAATTTACTTATCGCAGTTCTATTCTAATCGGATAAAAAAATTAGTTATATTTTTAAATTGGTAATGAATTTTATATCCAATATGGATCTTGATTTGTTCTATAATAAAATATTTTCAAAATTACCTAAAACGTTATAAATTACAAGATATAATTAATTGAAAAGTGGCACGAACTCC
Source organism: Rhododendron kiyosumense (assembly GCA_019656275.1). Taxonomy (NCBI): domain Eukaryota; kingdom Viridiplantae; phylum Streptophyta; class Magnoliopsida; order Ericales; family Ericaceae; genus Rhododendron; species Rhododendron kiyosumense. The sequence continues at coordinate 7,724 of BPLS01024112.1, read as the reverse complement.
CAAAAGTGACAATTAAATTGGGACGGAGGGAGTACTATTCATAGATCGTGGACAGATTTTTTGTGGGGCTCACTACAGGTATCACATAAATGATTCGATCCGTTCATTAAATGCATAACATTTTTTTTAGGGTTTCTCGGGAAAAATCAGCTCAATTCAATATTTATAACTACTCAATAGAATTATTTAACTTTTCATTCGGATGTCAGGATAGTGAAAAGTAAGATGATTGGATCGAGCACCTATAAGTATTGGATTAAGATTATTTTTCGCGGGGGCCCTTGAAAAATATTTTACATTGAATTAATGGCTCGAATCGCTTGTATGGGACCCATAGTAAACCCAAAAAAAATCTGTGCGCAATCTGTGTCAACGGACTTTCCGTATATAAACTACACATATATACGTACTGATTGTCCATAGAAAGACAAATGCAAACTAATGAGTGCACCGATCGAAATGTCTCATTTCAGCCGAGACTTTTCAACTTTAGACATTTCCATCCCAACTCTCGTGTAAAGACATTACGGTTCCATTTATTTCGATGTAAAATATTTTATAATGTAAAATGTTTTTCAAGAAAAAAATATTTTTTTAAAAAACAAATTTTAAACTTTTATTTTCTATTGTTTAGTTGGCACATGAAAAATATTTTTCAAAATATTTTTTTAAAAAACAAATTTTAAACAATATTTTCTATTGTTTAGCCCGAGGACTTGCGGGGCTTACCCCGGGGCCGGCCCTGCACACACCTTCACATATAGAGCAATGTGACATATTAGAGAGTCACACCCCTTTCAAATTTGATGAAAGAACCCATTAAATAGTCACAACCACTGTCGCCTTTTCCGCTCGCAGCAAAAATATGCGACTCCTTTTTTTTTTTTTCCTCCATAATCAAACCACATATGATCATGTACTGTCAATACCCTCAAGGGTTAAACCCATTTGCCAATAGAACGTACTGTTCCCAACGGTCCATAATAAACAGTCACAACCGTTCACCAAATCTCATATGCAACAAACATGTCTGAAACTCCAAAAGTCTAACACTACTACAATAATAGATATGCGTCACACTAAGGAGATTTATAAAGATCACGGTTTCATTGAAAGCGTGATAAAAAGTGGTGCTTAAATTTTTTTATCTCAGTTTAAGTCCAAAACTGAGATAAAAAGTGAATTTTAGCGCAAAATAAAGATCTCACTCTTGCGGTGAGATAAAAGAAAAATAACCTCACCCTTGAGGAGTGATAAAAGATTTTAGGGCGGAAAAAAATGAGATAAAAGATCTCGCTCTTGTGGCGAGATAAAAGAGAAACGACCTCACTCTTGTGGTGTGATAAAAAAGAGAAAAGATCTCACCCTTGTGGTGTGATAAAAGATTTTAGGGCGGAAAAAAATGAGATAAAAGATCTCGCTCTTGTGGCGAGATAAAAGAGAAAAGACCTCACTCTTGTGGTGTGATAAAAAAGAGAAAAGATCTCACCCTTGTGGTGTGATAAAAGATTTTAGGGCGAAAAAGAATGAGATTAAAGATCTCGCTCTTGTGGTGAAATAAAAGAGAAATGACCTCACCCTTGTAGCGTGATAAAAAACTTTAGTGCGGGAAAAAATAAGATAAATGATCTCATTCTTGCGGCGAGATAAAAAGCCTACCTATTTAGGCACGTAGTCTGAATTTTCACGTGGGCGTACTGGTACTCATTTAGGCAGACTTTGAAAAGTTATGTGAGAAAAACGATATCGTTTAAGAATTTTGAAAAGTTCTTTTTCTTTCTTTTG
>BPLS01024111.1:58083-74463 GCA_019656275.1 Rhododendron kiyosumense | reverse complement strand
CTCCTGTTGGAAACAAAGATAAACAGGTCTGGCTTTTTTTTTTTTTTGTTAGTATGATTTTCTGTTGTTTCTCCATCTTTTCTTTTCTAGTGGATTTCTACTTTGGGAAATTTCTCCAGAATTTGCATCAAGGTGACAGATTTGTTTCCGTTTTGCTTTGTTCTAAAACCTTAGCTTTTGAAGTATATGCTCACATTTGTCAGTTTGTGTACGTTAAGTCTCCGCAAGTTCGACAGTTAGGAACCGGATGGCAAAGTGTAGCTTATTGGTCTTAGTTAAAGTTTTAACCTACCAGGGACATTAGCCTTCTTAATTTTTATCTTGTACTGGAAAATTCAAAGAGATGCTTTTGGTACAGATTTGACCTGATGCATCTGCTGTTTGCTATTAGCATTTGTGTGTTTCTGTGTTTTAGGGTACAATTTATGCGTTCTGGATATTACACAAGCTGTGAATACTACTACTTTCAATTTTCTTGCTTCTAATTGAACTCATTGTTGTAAACTGGGGAGAGCTAAATCAAATATATTTTCTTCTTGTGTACAAATATTTGAAAGTTTATTTATTATTTCTACATGGACCGGATTGGGCTTCTAGTTGTTTTATAACATTTGGTTCTGGCTCCTGCTCAGAAATTCTTACATGCAATATCTCCTACTCCAGCATCTATCATGCCTGCTTCTGAGATTGGCATGAAGACAACAAATACAACCTTATTTCCATTTTCATCCGTTGAGAAAGCTACCCACACTACTGATGGAGCACCAAAGAGATCTAGTGATACTGCCTCTGACTCACAATATTGGCGGTATGATACCTCCCAGAAACGGCAGAAACATGGCGATAGCGATGGCAATAAGCTGTGCTTTAAATATCTGTCTTCGGGTTCTTGTGATCGAGGAGAGAAATGCCACTTTCAGCACAATGAAGGCGCAAGAGACCAATATTTAAGTGGTGTGTGCTTTGATTTTCTCATCAAAGGCAAGTGCGAAAGGGGTCCAGATTGCGCCTTTAAGCACGGTGCAGAGGAAGAAGGTAACAGCTTTCCTAGCAGGAGACCTAGATCGGGAAATGCAAACTCTGAAAGGTTTGTTCAATGAGAAATCGCTCCTATTTTACTGTGACTAGTCATACCAATGGGGTTTGTTATAGTTCAAGATGTGTCAGTTATTTTACCGTGTCAATAACACATATTTTAATGTCTGACTTTAACTTAATGTTTTCTTAACCAGTTAATCCAGTTTGTGTTGGAATGACCACCCAACTTGTGCTTTTCAGGTCAAGAGATTGCTGGTTTTGTTTATCAAGTCCCAGTTTGGAGTCACATCTAATCACAAGTATAGGGGAACACTACTACTGTGCACTTGCTAAAGGACCCCTAGTTGAAGATCATGTGCTGGTTATACCCATTGAACACATACCTACTACCCTTGTATCTTCCCCTGAATGTGAAACGGAGTTAATTAGCTTCCAGAACAGCCTGAAAACGTATTTCAAGAACCAAGGGAAGGAAGCTGTATTTTTTGAGTGGGTTTTCAAGCGAGGCAGTCATGCTAATCTTCAGGTTAAAAATTCATCTCCCTTGCACCTCCTTCATGCTCTCTCTCTTCTCTGTGCTTTGTCCGTTGGGTGTGTGCACCTGCGTGCGTTTGTTTTTAGTTCTGATAAACCCCTTAAAAGATAATCAAATGTCCCTACATGTCCATATCATTGCATGTTATACCCTCTCAATATTAGCATTGGATTGGAGAACGATGCCACTACTCATAATTCCATTGTCTATATCCACATGTGTATTCAAGATGGAGGATATAAACTTACTTTTTGTACCACTGTGAAGACATTTGTTTATTTCTCCAGGCGTTTATTTCTTATGTTATTTTGTCTTCTACTTTTATTCTTATAAGAACTATCTCCATTTGTGGTAGGCTATTCCTATTCTGCCATCCAGAGTATCTGCTATTCAAGATATCTTTAATTTAGCTGCTCAAAAGTTGGGGTTCAAATTCATGGTTATTAAAAGTAAGTTAGCTCTTCTAGTAGCTACATTTTTATGGCAGTGTCTTTTGGCATCTTGTCACTCTTTCAAATGTTCTCAAGCTACTTGTGTTGGCTTTGATTGTGCAGGATTGTCACTCACTCTCTCTCTCTCTCTCTCTCTCTCTCTCTCTCTCAAACACACGCGCGCGCTCACACACAGGCACATGCAGACATTAGAGCTTGTCCCATATCAAGAAAAGCACCTCCCAAACTAGTAAATAAACTTTGTGGGCTCCCGTTTATCTGTAGTGCAAGTTCCCTTTGTTCTATTGTGTTATTCTCATGTTTTGGATTCTCTCTTTACCTCTCCAAGTGCAAGCAGGGTTTGCTCGCGGGGGTTCCAAATTACATAGAAAACACCTCCCATATTATTATTTGAATCTTGTTGCTTTTCCACTCATTGTCTGTTGGTCCTTGGATTTTGAGTTTGATTCTTTTTTTTCCCCTGCGAATTTGCCGCTTTTTTTTTTGTTTGTTGATCTCATTTTGTGATATGACATTGTGCTTTACCCATTGTTTTTTTTTTTTTTTCCCCTTCGTTGACTCACTGTGCATAGGAATAGCTGAATTAATTTGCTCGTAACAATTTATCTTGTGGATTCAGCATCTTACGTCTTTTTACTTGCAGATGATGACAGTTCTGAAGGGAGAAAAATGCTGCAAATGAAGTTTGATAGAAAATGCAGTTTATTCTATGCGGAACTACCTGGAGGAACAATACTGTATCATTTAGTTGATGAAAATGAGAAATTCCCCACCCAATTTGGTCGCGAGGTAGATATTCATGCTCGAATAAGAACTTCTGCATCTCGGCTAATTCTTTTCATGTTTTGCTGAGTGAGACTTGGATTATTAGGTTCACAGTGACTTATCTTTATAGGCATTGTTTGGATGTTATGTTTGGTTTGTACTATTCAAATTTGAGTTCATTGTGGTAGTCATAATTCAACTTTCACCTTAAGTTCAAATGTTACTTTTTCCTAGGAAGTTATCTCCACTGTTGTGGCTTCATTGTCATTTCTGATAACCTGTTTGCAAGTATTTTATGATTTTGCTATCGGCTGATAACATGGTTCGTGTCTGTGTGTTTTTGTACTACATAGAGGCAAAATGTGTGTGAGATGTCAACATTTTCCTTAAATGTTATGGTTGGATCAACATTATAATTTTGGTCAAGGAAGAGGACTGAAGTGCTTGTATTGGATGTAAACACATATGCATTCTTAGTGCCCAGCCAAATCTACAAAATCACAAGCAGAGAGTTTTTGACATTTTGCTAAATTGTCAACCCAATAAATTGAATTTGGTTTTACCACTAACCAAAATGGTGTTAAGCCATATTGCCACTATTGTGGTAGCAGACTAGCACCACCCCACTCATGGGCATCTATGGCCGCAATATATTTGTATATTGTCTTGGAATGATTTGGGTACTTTTAGTTTCTTTGTCTAGTGTGCTTCCTTATGAAGAACTAGGAGGAAGAGGCATGGAGATTTTACTTTTTTGGTCACTTGATTGGTTGGTTAGGATCTTGGTTTTTTGATCTAATCATCTCACTAAGAGAGTATTTAATTGGTTGGTTAGGTTTTGGTGTGTTTATATCCAACTATCTATTGGATGTTTGTTTTATTTTCTTTTTCATTCGCTCCCTTGATGTATCCCTTCGAGTTTATAAAAGTTTTGTTTGCCGAGGAAAAAAAAAAGAGTATTTATTCTGTGGTTTTTAACTAAGCAAGTTGGTTCTGTGTGCAACACAGGTTTTGGCAGGCTTACTGAACAAAGCCGACAGGGCTGATTGGAGGAATTGTAAGCTCAGCAAGGAAGAAGAAGAAAAGACGGTTGGGAATTTCAAGAATCGTTTTAAAGAGTATAACCCAAACCCATGACTTTGCACGTGAGGTATGGAAGCTGAAATCTAAATGCTTCTGCTATTGGTTTCTAGAAAGGCCACTCAAGTGCCTAACACTAGGAAGCATAGGCATGTTGGATGGTTCAACACGTTCCCAAAAAACTCAAACTCAAGTACGTGTCCATTGTCTTCTTTTCATCAGACACGCTAGACAAATATGAAGGGCACTTTCCATCAGACACACTAGACAAATATGAAGGGCACTTTCCGGAATCGGAATGCATTTTTAAAGAGTTTGGGGTAGGGTTAAAATTTCCATTGATGGTTAGTCTTGGACGCTTATCTGGTGATTAATCATTTCTCCTTGATAAGCCACTCTCTAATTTATATCTTGGATATGATAATATTATTTGGTTTACATCTCCGTAATTTGATAGAAGTATGTTTTCCCTGTCTCTGTATACGTAGACTACATACCTAGGGAAAATGACGGCCAAGGACGTATTTTGATAATTAATACCAGTTAAGGACATTTTTAGCATTAACAAATGTTCTTAGCTTGTCCTTGGCGGGTATTAATTATCAAAACACGTCCTAGGCCGTCATTTTCCCTACCTATAATATACAACCCTCTGTATCCAAAATGTCCCCTCAGTGTATTGTCCTAATTCTTGGGAACATAACAAACATGTCCACGCGTCTGTGTTATGTCTGTTTCCGTGTCCCTATCCGTACTTCTTTGGACTAAGAAGCTGGCGATTCTAGGCATTCTCTTACTTTTCCATTTGCTGATCATCGAATGCATCTTAGCTCAATTGGTTTGTTTGATTTTATTCCTACGGTTTCTAGGATTAGATCATCATCTTGCAAGTGGAATGGCGCCAACTTGGATGTCATCTGGATGCAGTCCCACTTGTCTCGCCACAAATTGCCTTCGGTTTTCTCGTCTTTTGGAATCAGATATCATTAAGAGGTGGCCGGCCTTATGTTTTTGGGCCTTGGGTCCTCTCTCTCAACATCCTATATTCGAAGGAGGAAATTTTGGGACCATTGATGTCAGGAGGAGCTGCATTCCTGGTTCACATATTTCCGTCTTCACTTGTTGAGGTTCGCTTCTGTGTAACTTTAAGGAGTGACATCTTTCTTCCACCAGGGTCATATTCGTTCGGAGTTTAACATGCAGGTGATGTTTCAGTTTTGGCGTTCCTCAAGGCAGTTATGATGTCATTTCGGTTTTAGATTGTTCTTCTGCTGATCATTTAGGCTATGTTATGCGCTCTTTTCGTGTGTTGCTTTTGGTTGTTGGCTTATATCATGAGCAACTTTTTGGATTCCTTTGTTAGTTATGAAATGGAGTTCTCATTATGGCCTAAAGAAAGAAGTATTTTCGTGATCTAACTAGGTTTTCTTTACCTCTGAGGATGCACACTCAAAGGTGTTGCATTTCTGGTCAATCTGGTCACGTTCCATGCGAACGGAATCATCTAATGATATATTTGCTAATATAATGAGTTTTCATGGTTCCTAAATCTTATTTGCCAAATTAGAATTATGGTCAAGCAGTCTCCTAGTAGAATGTAGATGCTTTTGTATCCTCTTGTTACTGACTTACTGATGCTGAATTACAATGTCATTGGTGCAGGGTTTTGGATCCTTGTTTTCACTCCTTGATTGTGGTGTTCACGTTTGATTTTTGGTCATGGGTTTAATTTTAAAGCGTCTTGAGGAATCAATCGGATCAAAAAAATAAAATAAAATAATTAGAATTGAGGATTACCTCCCTTATTGCATTAAAATTTCCCTTCGGTTTTTGGGGCCTGTCTGCCTGAGAATCCTAACTTCTGTAACCTGTTCTCTGATCTGTTTTTTTTGGGCATCATTCTCTGATCTTTTTAAGCAGCTCATATCTTCTATACGTAGTTTTCTGATCAAAAACTGTTTCAACATTTGGGGATTGTTTCATGGGGCAAAGGTCACGGAACAAGTGTTACTCCCACAGATGCAAGATTTGTTGTGCAGAAAACTCTTGTGCCTTTGTGCCGAGGGATTTTCTGGCCGTAGGATTTAAAATATATAATAAAAAAAATTATATGATCTGACGGCCAAAATTTTTTGGTACAAAGGCACATGGGTTTTCGGGATAGAAGAGATCGCACCCCTCTTCCACGTAAAATCTCTCAAAATAAAATAATAAGCAAAGGAAATGTAAAAGAGGAAATACCGAAAATGGAATTAGCGGAGAGTTTTTATTTTGCTTCTCACAGTTCTAACAGCCGAAAAATCTCTCAGCAGGTCTCAGCAGGTCGCACCCCTCTACCACTTAAAATGTGTCAAAATAAATAATAAGCAAAGAAAATGTAAAAGAGGAATACCTGAAAATGGAATTAGTGGAGAGTTTTTATTTTACTTCTCACCGTCTTCTTATGTTTTTACGTTTTCCCTTTCTCTTTCTCGTTATTTCAAATTCCAAATACATCCCAAACTTTTAACTCTCCCTCTCGAACTTGTGCAAAGTGAAAAGAGAGAATGTCAGCATTTGGTAATCTTTTTGGTTTCAGTTTTTGATTTTTGTTTTTACTTTTCTGAAAACTAACGAAGAAAATTTGTTTAGTAACAAGTTATTATTTTTTTGTTTTTCATAAATATTTTTTAGAGTCTTTGTAAACTATAAAAACTACAAAAAGGTATTTTTCCCAGTTTTTTTTTTGAGAAATACAAATATTATCAAACATATTTTTTGTTTTTATTTTTATGAAAATATAAATATATTTTTACTTCAAGTTTTTTTTAAAAACAAAAACCTGAAAACTGAAAATATTACCAAACGCAATGATTAAGAATGAAAAATCCAAGAAAAATTGAAGGAAAATTTTACTATTCTTTGAACTACATTTTATTCTTTTCTCTTCTCCTCCCTCTCAATCCTCAAACCGAACAAGAAAAAAAAAAACTCTGAAACTTTCATTTCATTTCCTTCCTTCTCTTAGGACATGTTTGGAACTTGAAGAAAGAAAAGAAAAACGGAAATAAAAATTTGGGAATAAAGTATAGTGGAAAATTTGCGGTGCTTAATTTTTTGTTTGTTATTTTCTCTTCCATTTCCTTTAAAACCAAACAAAGAAAAAAGTACTACTAGTATTTTTCTTTCCTTTCCTTTTTTTTCATTGGGTTCCAGATAAACTCTTAGGCTCTGTTTGGAACTCAAAGGAAAAAAAAGAAAAATTAATTTTTTTCCTTGTATTGTTTGGTTGGAACTTGGAAGAGAAAGAGAGAAAAAAAGTAAAGTTTTAAATTTAATAAATAGTGTAAATTTTTTTGGTCCCATTTTCCCTCTTCTTTCTTTTCCTTTCTTTAGGTTCCAAACGGACCCTTAAGAAATACGGTATAAATTGGTAGATTCTCTCTCTCGCATTTATCCAAACAGGTTGCATTCCGATTTCACCACCTGTAAATTAGTAGGTGAGTGGTAGGTCCCAAAACCAGTACACCAGTCCCATGCCCTAGGGTTTTAACCTCAAGAGAGTGAAAAATGCCTCCCATGGAAGAAGAAGAAGAAGAAGCAGCAGCAACTCCAACGCCGCTGCCGAAGAAGAGAGGCCGACCGAGGAAAGACAGGCCCAAGGAGGAGAGAGAGAGGGAAGAGACTCCGGCCGAGAAGATGAGGGAGAAGAAGCAGCCCCACCACGCCTCCACCGTCGACGAGAAGTACATGCAGTGGAAGTCTCTCGTGCCTGTGCTCTACGACTGGCTCGCCAATCACAACCTCCTCTGGCCCTCTCTCTCCTGCCGGTAACATTTCCCCCTCTCTCTCTCTCCCTCTCTTGGTGTATATGTCTGATGGATTTACAGTATGCGAAGCCCTAGGTCTTGTAAATTCATGAACTGATATACATTGTGTGTATCTCTGTGTGTGTGTGTGTACGCGCGCTGTGCTTAGTCTGTCGTTTGAATCTGTTTGTTAGCTTGAAATGTGCGCCACTAGGGTTTATTTTCTTTCTTTCTTGTTTTGTGAGAATTATTTAGGTTTCAAGTTTGATGGATTTACAGGCTGTAAAACCCTAGGATCTAGGTCAGATTCTAGTTTGTAGCTCCATTCTCTCTCTTCTTTTTTGTCTTTTTTGTTTTGTTCGACATTCCTGAGTTTTTGTTAGATTAGCCTCCTATTTTTGGATTAATTATCCGTCTTGATGATGTGAAGAGTCTAAAAAGTAAAAATTATGGCAAAAAAAAAAAAGTTCACTGAAGACGGAAAAATACCAAACAACACTCTTTTTTGCCCACAGTGCCGTCCCATATGATTTTTTAAAACATCGGTCTACATTTTTTTAATTTTCTGATTCCTAACTTTGAGGTGAAAGATTTCCCAAAAATTATGATGAAAAGCTAAATAAAAGTTTGCAAAAAGCAAAAAAATACTGAAGAAGTATTGTACAAAAAAGTAAGGTAGAGTGGAGCCTTATTCTGAAAAAATGTCAACTCATATACATTGTAGTCATGAGTCGTGACTAGGACCCGTTTAATATTTGTAACCGACATTCAAAAATTATCAAGTTCCATTCTTTTGCGGATGAGTAAAAAGAGTACACATTGAGTATGTGTACTCGTTTGCGGCTTGATCTAGGACTTTGAATCTGTTTGTTAGCATGAAATGTGCGAGTAGGGTTTGCTTTCATGTCAGGAGTTTGGTTGATTTAGAGGCTGTAAAATCCTACATCAGCTTTCAGCTTGTGAATTCCGAGGGAAGATTGTGCGAATGTGCTGCTCAGTCTGGGCGTCTTAATCTGCTTGTTAGATTGAAATGTTCCCTAGTGGGGTCCGTTTTGAAGCTAGTAATTTCATGGATTTACAGTCTGTAAGACCCTAGGTCAGCTTGCAGCTTGTTGGTTTTCGCAGAATGTGAATTCATGATGACTGTACATCTCTATATGTTTGGCGTTCTTTGTGGTATATGTGAATGGGCTGCTTAGTCTATGATTTTGAATTTGTTTGTTTTTCTGCTACTAAGGTTTCTTTTGATGCTAGTAGTTTGATGGATTTCCTGACCGTAAAACTCTAGGTCATCTTTTCAGCTTGTGATTCTCAAAGAATTTCAGTTTATACCCATTGTATACTGGGAGGTATTTATGCACCTGCTGCAGAGTCTAATGTATCTACTTGTTAGCATGAAATGTGCGAAAGTAGGTTTCTTTGTTTTTTTTTTGATAATAGGAGTTTGGATTGATTTCGAGTCTGTAAGGAGTTGTGAATGTGATACTTAGTCTAGGTTCTTAATCTGTTTGTTAGCTGAAATGTTCATTAGTAGTGTTCGTTTTCAAGCTAGAAATTCCATGGATTTACAGTGTGTAAGACCCGAGGTCATCTTGCTGTTCGTAGGTTCTTGCAGAATGTGAATTTATGCTAATTATACATCTAGATATATTTGGTGTGCTGCTCAGTCTAGGTTTCTGTGTCTGATTGCTACCTTGAAATGTGCTATCATAGGGCTTCTTTTCATGATAGGAGTTTGATGGATTACATTGTAAAACTGGAGTCAGCCTTCGGCTAGTTGATTGTCGCAAAAGTGTACACACGATGTGCATATGCATATGTTTGGAAGTTTATGTGGATTTACTGCTCAGTCCAGGGTTTTGATTCTCTTTTTAAGCTTGAAATGAGTGCTAGTTTGTTTTCTTTTCAAGCTATAGATTTCATCGATTTACGGTCTGTAAAAGTAAAACCCTAGATTCTCATAGAATTGAGTTTGTACAAATAGATTATGTGTATATGTATATCCCCTTATATAAGCTCAGGTAAGAAGTTTTGTGTAGATGTATCGCTATGATTGGTATTATGTTACTAGTATTTTTTAGGGTTGAATTGGATGATTTGCGTGTGTAGGTGGGGTCCACAACTTGAACAAGGGAAATTTAAGAATAGGCAACGTCTCTACCTTTCAGAGCAGGTACTTGTCGATAATTTCATTTTCGAAAACTACTTGTATTAGTTTTTATTATCTGTTCAATATGACTTTGTTTCCGTAATGTTGGTCTATCTGGTTCAGCTCACCTCCATACCTTATCCACCAAACCCTGCCAAACTTCAATTTTTTGAGCCTTGATGGGTCCAACAATGGTAATCCAAACCATTCATATTGTACTTCTTGCTAAAAACAACGTATGTGGAAAAGATTAGCTTGATTGGTCATCGATAGATACATTAACAATTTGTATAAACGGGGCAGTTCACATGATTTTTAGCATGAACTGTTGATCTTATACAATGTAGTTGTGTATATATTGATGACCAATCAAGTTGAATTTTTTTTTTTCCCGATTGTTGTTCTCAGCTAGAAGTACATGATGCACGGTCCGGATCACCGATGTGGACTCACAATGGGGCCTAGAAAAATAAAGTTTGGAGCAGTTTGGTTGGATAGTAGTATGGAGGTGAGCTGACCCCTGATGTATCTTTCTACCAGTGTAATGATGTATTCATCATCTCATATGCTCATGTAGCAATTATTCTGAGTTGGCAGTACAACTAATAGATCTTTGGCCTGCGCAAACGCGGATGGAGTTGGTTTTCATTTTTTGAAAGAATGCTTTTAAAATTAATTTTTTAATAAAATAATAGTTTCTTACATTTTCCACTAACTATTGCATAATTATGTTTAAAAGATTTTCCATGAGCTTGAATATCTTCCTTAACTGTTTCTTTCTTTTGACAAATCCTTTTTCTCATTACTTGTATTTGTGCAAATGTAGCCATCTCTAATGTCATTGTCCTTTTCTCCCTCAACTCCCCCCTCTTCTTGCTTGACAGACTGACGGCAGTGTTCCGAATACACTTGTTATAGCAAATTGTGAAGTTGTCAAATCTAGAGTTGCAGCTGCCGAGCATGTAGCTGAGGTCATCCCATTTTGACATGATATTTTGAAATTTTCATGATCATGAACTAGTCCCACTGGTGCTGTTTTGCTCACTGTTGGACCTCTTAATTTTTCAGTTCAATGAAGAAGCACGCTCGCCATTCGTGAAGAAGTACAAAACTATCATACATCCTGGAGAGGTATGAGTTATGAACTATGCAGATAAACTTAAAATGCCCAACATAACTTCAACTTTCTCTGTATACATGGTTGTGTTTTGCATGGTCCATTATGAGGTTTTTATGCCGTTTCAGTAGGGGAATTATCCCGTGTTACACAGCTCCATTTCCCACCTTACCACCCTCGGGCCTTGACAATGCCATGGAAATGCTGCCTTCATAATGGATGCAACCTGCCAAACTGTTGGATATGCCTTTTCATCACTGTTATGTCTATGCTTGCGAATCATCCATTTTGGAACTTGAGGTGCTTCATTTTCGAAATGATCTGGTTGGTTGTATTGTGCTTCAAAATGAGGTGTAACATCTATTTTTCCTTCAGTGTATGAGGAAAGTGCAAAGATATTCGACATGGCTGTTTGTTGTTCATATGGGCTCGTTTAATGTGCCTTGCTATATTCTATGTGCTCCAATAACCTGTGAGATTGGATATTTGCCCCATTATCAAAGTGATTAATATTATTTGCCATGAACATGAATACTCCTTGCAGGTTAATAGAATCAGGGAACTTCCGCAAAACAATAACATAGTTGCAACCCATACTGACTGTCCTGAAGTAAGTGTTTGAGTTTTTATGCATTCTGTGCACAATTTCTTAGAAAGTTTCACTTTCTAGTGGTCTCACTTGGTTGATTGAAAGAGGTTAAAGTTCACCTTTTTTGTAATATCCGTCAGGTTTTCATTTGGGATGTTGAAGCCCAACCTAACCGTCATGCTGTCCTTGGAGCAGCTGATTCTCGTCCAGATTTGGTGTGTCACTTTTGCCAAAGTATATATTCCCGTATGGTCTTGCATTCATTGGGTATTGTGTTTTTTCACGATTCATCCAATGAATATTCTTTTGTTATTTTTTTGATCGAAATTATATTTATTTTTACATCTATCGGTGATTGGGTAAGCAACAAATTTCTTTTTCTATTGGCTTGCAAAAATCTGTGATTATTAATGTTCTGTTGCATTTCCACTTTATTATTACCAGAGAAGTGGTCTTCCGCATTTTTAAGACTTCAGTTTTTTTTGGTACATAGGAAAAATGATACTGTTCTGTATAGCTGCAAAAGAATTACATAAAGTCAACTTAGAAGTTTTCTCTTTGTAGGTATTGACTGGACATCAAGAGAATGCCGAATTTGCACTGGCCATGTGTCCTACTGAGCCTTTGGTGCTCTCTGGAGGTTTGCAACTGCTTGTGATGGGTTTCTATTCTTAATTTTTTTGATCAACTTTCTATTCTTATTTCAATCCTCTAAGTTCTAACTTGTTTGGAAGGTGGTTTAGTTGCATATGGCTTTTGCTATCATAGATTTTGGAATTTCAAAGTTAGTTTGTTTTCCAAGTTTTAGTCTTGCATTAGGTATTTGTTTGTTCGTATTCAGTGGGAACACCCTTCTTTCCCCCCTTTTTTCTGTAGGTTATTGTTCTTGGCTGATTCTGTTTTTCTTCTTATTTTGAATGGGATTTTAAATTCACTTCTAACAGAGGAAACTTTTTGTTTTAGGGAGAGACAAGTCTGTTGTTTTGTGGAGTATTCAAGATCATGTATCGACATTGACAACCGATGCAGCCACCAAACCTGCAGGATCTTCTGGATCAGTCATTAAATCTGCTGATAACTCTTCAATTGGGCCACGCGGGATCTTCCAGGGCCATGAGGACACAGTTGAAGATGTGCAGTTCTGTCCATCCAGGTAACTTCATGAATTTGCTCAGATCGTTCCAGTCATCAAATCTCTCTCTCTCTCTCTCTCTCTCTCTCTCTCTATCTGTGTGGCTTGGGCGGTATGCCTTATTAGGTGATGGAGTTCAGTATTTTACCCCTACTTTCTATCTCTAAGATTCTAATTCAAATATTTCATTTTGATTTCACATCTGCAACTATTGCGAAGTATCAGACCAAAAAAGAGAGAAGTTAATGTCAATCCACTTAAATTCCCCTTCTGCAATCATTTTAGCTTTTTAGCTTGCTTGTTAGATTTATTGTGGGCCCTTTTGTCCTGACGCTTTTCTAAATTTTATGAAGTGGACAGGAGTTCTGCAGCGTAGGTGATGATTCCTGCCTAATATTATGGGATGCTCGAGTCGGCTTGAACCCAATTGTCAAGGTCAGTTGCCTCTCACTCTTTATTGGTTCGTATCTCACTTTTTTTTTTGTGTGGGGGATAAATCGCTGGATTTATGAAAATGCGTAGTTGATATGTACTGACGTTCTGCCAGCTATGGCTGCAGAGATGGGCTGATTCATGATTGTGTCCTCAGCACAACATGCACAGAAAATATGCTATCCTTGTTCAACAAGGGATGTTAGATGTGTACCGAATACCGGATACCGCAATAGAAATAACTAAATTGGAAGTACCGGGTATTTTGGTTATTATGCTGTGGGCTACAAGTCAAGTTTATGATACTGTTGTTTTTATATCCTCATTTTTCGAGTAAGAGTTATGGTTTGTGTTTTTCCTGATGTTAATGTCATTCTCATGTAGGGGTGATACCGTTACTCGTTGGGGGCATGGGGTTTATAATCTGCTTATACTTTAGTTTCATAATTATTTCATTGCAAAATAATTTAGTTTGGAATTTAACTAATTGCTCTCTCTCAGTATTGATGTCCTTTTGTTCCAAACTAGTTAGGCAACTTCAATGGTTTCATAGTAGAACCATTACCTTAGTATTTGTGTCTTTTCTTACTTCCGGATTTTACTATTTGTTTTGCCGTTTGTTTGCCAACAGCACGTTATGATGGTTCGTGAATCGCTATTTGTTCGTGAAACAGGTTGAAAAAGCACATAATGCTGATCTTCACTGTGTTGATTGGAATCCTCATGATTCAAACCTTATTCTAACTGGGTATATTCTTTGTACTCTTATATTTTTGGTGCTAACTGAGTTATGGGACATGAAATATTTGGTATGTGGAATACTTCTTAATGTTGATCAAAATGGACTTTGGTAAGGGTTTTCGGGGATAGAAAAATGGAAGGGGCTGTTAGGGGTGTGGCTGTTGCACTTAATTAGTGCTGTTGGGTGGTTCAGAATAGGTTTACAGCAAAGTAATTAGAAGAAAAAGGTGAGGAAGAGAAGTCTGGGCCTCTTAAGTAGATTGGCTTAGGCATCATATCTAGGGCCTCTTTGGGATTGCGCCAATGATCAAGGTTGCAACACAGAAACCTTGAGAATTTAAAAGCTGCTTGCAATTCTGTATTTTCATTGTCATCATCTTGTATTGGGTTTTATTGGCTTTTCAGTGGAAACATTACAACTATCAAGCTTCTCCGTAAGTGAAGAGAATTCGTGTTGATTCTCATAGAACATCCCTCTAAGGGAAGATATTTGATAGCACATGCTTGTTTCAGGACTTGTTCAAAAGAAACTGGTGGATCTTTAACTCTGATAGGAATGTGATGTTGAATATTCTGATCCAAACTGTTTACATCCTGAGGATAGAGAAACACTTGGAAGAGTCATGTTAATGTCAGGCCATTGGTTGAGACCTATCTGGTGTTTATGGACCTTTTGATGTCTCTCTTGAGGATCTCATTAGTTTTTGTAGGAATCCATGACCCACCTGAAGCAATATTCTTCTAATGGCTTTTTACTTCACCTAATCAAGTTGACATGCTCTTATCAGTTTGTATTTTGCGTGACGCTGTCCATGTACAGAAATCTCTCTTTGACCGCAGCTTTCCCTTAAAATCTCGTTTAGTTAGAGTTGTCCTACGTCCGCTCTAGGTTTCTAGCCTTTGTTCGTTTTCTGCAGATATTTGGATAAATTTTAGGTGCTTTTGGTTTTGAATGATGTCATTTCAGGTCCGCTGATCAATCTGTTCGCATGTTTGATCGTCGAAATCTAATTACCAATGGAGTGGGGTCACCCATCCATAAGTTTGAAGGTCACAAGGCTGCTGTTCTATGCGTTCAGGTCTTAAACAAGCTTTTCCTCTTCTTTACTTAACTTGTATAGATATATGTAATATATTCATTGCATGGTAAATCAAGAGCATTCTGCGCTGCTGTATGGTTGGGCAGGTCGTCGGTTTTTGTTTCTTTTTCTTTCTTTTGACTCAAGTTCTCCATGGATTTTACAGTGGTCCCCGGACAGGCCATCTGTCTTTGGAAGTTCTGCAGAGGATGGCTTATTAAATATTTGGGACTACGAGAAGGTGGGTTAAATACTTATACCCTCAATAATACCCTTGTTTTCTCGCTCCGTTTGCGCGACCTCGTTGATGTCTTCATGTTTCTAGATACTCACCTCACAGGCTCACAGACCAGTGTGCCTATAATTCAGTTCCGAGGAAGTCATGATTTGTGATTTTCTGAATAGAGGTTTTGGAAACCTTTATTGTGCAGATTCCTATTTTTTCTGGAAATGTTATTCCCGGGTTTTCTGTTTACACATGTTCAAAGAAAGAGCTACTGAGTGGAAAAGGAAATATTTTCTGTTATGCTTACATGTCTAAAGTACCTTTTATTTGCATCAACCATGCACATTTGACGCAAGGAACCTGTTGGTTTTGCTGTCCCCACCAGTTGTCTCTTCCGATGGCTGGATGAGGGTCTGTTTCTGTACTCGTCTTCCTTCACTGCATTTACTTTCTTGTCTTGCTCATAACCAAGAGAAGGATGTATGATGGATATTTCAACAATTAAACGGCCGAATTGTGAGTTGATGGATGCTGTTTTGCAATTAGTAATGTGATATTGTCTATACTGCTCTGCCAGCTTATTATTGCATCTACTCTTTTCTGTGTAGGAATAACTTACGACGTCTACTCTTTTCTGTGTAGGAATGACTCACGTTTCTTACATCCTCTTGTAGGTTGGTGAAACACGGGAACATGGGGGAAGAACACCACATTCTCCACCAGGACTGTTTTTCCAACATGCTGGGCACAGGTTTGAATCTGGTTTTCTTAGAACTTGCATTAGGAGAGCCTTGTCCAGATTATTCGGGATTTCGACTTTCTGACATGTATTGATTTTAATAATGTAGAGGAGACTTTTTTGACTAGGTGTTGCACATGACACTGCCAGGCACTTTTCATTTTAGGTCTTTTAAATTCAGGCATTTGCACATTCTTACTGTAGTTTTTTTCTTTGGCAGTTAGATATGTCCAGCTGTTTCATCTTTTCTTGCTATCCATCATTAGTTTGATGGGTTCGTTCTATCTCTTTTTCATTATTTTGATGACAAATGCTTCGCAAACTGGATGACACTGAGACTTTGGTAGAGGAATTGGGCCTTAATTCCATTCGTAGTTCTGTTTTTGTGCATCATGCTCGTGCCAATTTGTTTTACTTTGAAGCTTCAATGAGCTGTAAAACTGGGAATGTAACTACAGATTGGAAAATGAGTATTGTCTCTGCTGTGTCAATTAAATCTGAATACATATATAGCAGAT
>BPLS01024111.1:0-48157 GCA_019656275.1 Rhododendron kiyosumense | reverse complement strand
AGAGAATAGAGATAGTGAGAAATGTAGGTATGCGATTAAAAAAAAAAAGATATTGGTCTGTGAAAATAGAGAGGAGAGGGACAACGAATTGAGGGAAGTTTGGTGAAATTTGAATGCTGTATAAGAACATGCTTTTACTTTCTAAGAAAAAGAGAACATACTTTGGCCTCCGAACTTAATTTTTCAAAATTGGTTCAACATCATGAGCATGTCCACACACATACTTTGATTCGTTCGCCTAGGTCCCCCAAAATTGTAATCCCCCCCAAAAAACTTGCGTAGTATTTATCAATAATACAGGTCTATCATACTATATATATTGGTTCAACATGAGCATGTCAAATAAGTGTGAATTGATTATACGAGCGTAGTAAATACTTTTGTTGCCAAAAATGCGAAAAGAATGATCTCTAAGAGACTATTTTCAATCTTTGCAATGATGCACATAATTTTGGAATTTTATCTTGTTGATTATGCAGGTTCACCCTTACCATGTTGACAACCCATGGGTAATGGGTAATGATGCTTTGGATAACTGTAACTAATGCGTTGATTTTGTGCAAAAATTAGAATTTACACTTACTTTCATTTATTTGGATAAATTAAATCTATAAAAATGAGTAGAATCTTACTATATTTTTTTTACGTGAATTTTCATTCTGATTTGTATAGGTTATGGCTTGTGAATTGGCTCAACTCAATCGCTTCATTTACGAGTATTAGTGCCCCATCTCCACCAAATTCTTGGCTCTGCCACTGCTTGGCGGCAAACCATGATTTAAGTGGGGGGCAATGAAGGTGGGTTGCTATGCTGTCTCCCCCGAGGTTTGGATTACGTAGTCGGGTCCAATAGTAGCTCAGTTGCATAATTGTTTGGTTACCAAAAAAAAAAAAAAGGGATACTATTGCTTTTTTTTTTTTAATTGCATTATCATTTTATTTGTTAAATGCATGAAAGGGCCCCATATTTCTTAATTCGCCTTGGGCACCCCCAAAATACCAGGACCGGCCGTGCTACTTTGCACAGCAATTTTGGTTAGTTCTGTAATAGGAAAATGCAGTCCCTCTGTTTCTTTATTGTATTGTGTCACAGGTACATGAATCCTGTTTTCTCCATACTTGTTGGGGGAATTCTTCCTTTTGGCGTGGTCTTCATCGAACAATTCTTCATCTTGACCTCAATCTGGCTGAACCAATTCTACGACATCTTCGGCTTCCTCTTTGTTGTCTTCGTGATCCTTCTTGTAAGTCGTGCCCAGTCGGCGATCGTGCCATGCTACTTCCAGTTGTGCAGCGAAGATTCCTATTGGTGTTGGAGAGCTTATTTAACTGCTGGATCGTCTGCATTGTACCTGTTCTGGTACTCCTCCTTCTATTTCTTCACCAAGCTAGAGATTACAATGGTGGTTTTCGGCATCCTCTATTTTGGCAACATTTTGCTTGGGACGTATACGTTCTTTGTCCTGGCCGGAACGATTGGGTTCTACGCATGCCTGTGGTTAACAAGAAATTAACAAGCAATGGCAAGCTTACAAGAAATTCAACTACTCTAAAATGGAGAGCTAGCTTACTATTGGAAAGAAACACACCTTTTCTGGCTCGAACCTTAGCACTGCCTAAGGCGGCTATACACAGCTTATTCCTCCATGTATCTAGTGATATATTTTTGTGATATGGCTATTGGCTACTTGTATTTTGCTTTCTTGAGAATTCCCATTTCTTTATCGTACAAAATACTAAAGGGCCGGGACAAAGAAATATCTTGATGCTTTTCTGATGTCACGTGGTAGACCTTCACCACAAATGGAAGATCGTGACTTTGTGGGAGTGTTTGTGCAAGTTTGCGTGGTTGTAGTGTTTTTGTTGTGGCCAGTTTGTTTGCCAAAAGAATCTTTGGAATTTCGCAACATGAGTACTTGCTATATATAGGTCTTTGTTTTTGATTTACAAGGAAAACTAAAAGGATCGTACGGCTTAAGAGGAAACCTCTTTACCCAGAATCAAATCTAACTCAGGTGGAAAACAACCCGTAAAAGAAAGTAATTTCCTACTTAGATAATTAGTAGCAATCCAATGGCGTGGCTCTGTTCTTCTCATGGTTGCACCACGCGAATGACCACTGCCTTGATGCTGCCCAACTCTCAATGTCTTCCACCATTGCAGTGGAAGACATTAAGAGTTGAACAGAAATGAGACCAAGGCTAGTGGTGCCAACTAACTCTTCGAACGCCTGCCTTCACAGAAGCGTGGCACTATAATGTGTGCACGCCCCCGATGAGCACAAATTCCAGAGTATAAGAATATGCTGAGTGAGTTGGAAAGTATTGAGTACCAAAATGCAGAATTGGGCGACGGTCGATAAAAAAACGAAGCAGCAGAATTGGGCTGGTATTTCTCTGCATGAAGATACTTTTTTGACTAAGTGTTGCATGTGACACTGCCAGCCGTTTTTCATTTTAGGTCTTTTAAATTCAGGCATTTGCACATTCTTACTGTAGTTTTTTTCTTTGGCAGTCAGATATGTCCAGCTGTTTCATCTTTTCTTGCTATCCATCATTAGTTTGATGGGTTCTTTCTATCTTTTTTTCATTATTTTGATGACAAATACTTCGCAAGCTGGATGACACTGAGACTTTGGAAGAGAAATTGGGCCTTAATTCCATTCGTAGTTCTGTTTTTGTGCATCATGTTCGTGCCAATTCGTTTTACTTTGAAGCATCAATTAGCTGTAAAACTGGGAATGTAACTACAGATTGAAAGTTAAGAGGGTCTCCGTTGTCCTGTGAGATTATTTGATTTTGGTGACTGAAATGCTTTTTCTCCTTTTTCATACTGTAATTGACTCCGTATTTTTTTTTATCATTCCTTGTAATGCATCCAGGGACAAAGTCGTAGACTTCCACTGAATGCAGCTGACCCGTGGACCATTGTTAGTGTGTCTGACGACTGTGATACGTCCGGTGGAGGTGGAACGTTACAGGTGACCGTTTTTCTACTAATTCCTTTTTCTTCAAATTTAGGTTTTTAATTAGTAATGGAAATAATGGATTAGAACATGAAAAAGAGACACTCATAGGGAGTTGAAAAAAAAAAAAATGTGGCCTACCTTGATTACTTGTGAGATAATGCTCACTTTAGTATGTCTCTTCTTATTTTTTTCCTTTATACTGTTCTTGTCGTCTGTAGATGTCTGACATATTTATTGTTGGAGTATGCCTTGAATTTGGGATGGTCGAAAAGATATTTGACTTCCTAAAAGATTTATTTCCTTCTTAGTTTAAACTTTGGATTCAAAAAATTTTGTTTGGGCAAGTATTGATTTTAGGAAGGATTCTGTGGCTCTAAATATAGTCTTATTCTTTTCATTAGGTTTTGGTCTTCTTGAGTGAATCCCTTTAAAGAGGCCCTTAGGGGGTCTCTCATATTAAAGATTAGATATTAGGGTTTTGGTTTATGCTCTATTGGATTTCACCTAAGATTTTAATATCCCTATCGGGTTCCGCCAGAGATTTGTCTATAAATATCTGTAATTGGATGATTCAACGAGAGTTACGGGTATAGCCGGCTCTGTGTGTTATCGCCCCGTTTATAGTGGATCCACTTGCTCTTCTCTTGTGAACGTACCCAGTTTGGGGAACCACGTAAATCTTGTGTTTTTGATTTTCGCTTGTTGTTTTGTTTATATTCTCAATTTCGTTTTCGGCACAACATTTATAAACCAAGAACAGACTTGGTCAGAGTTTGGTTCACTGAAATGAAGGTGGTCAGGGAATAGTCTTTCCAGAATCATCGTCAGTTGATGAGGAATTGAGGATGGTGATTCCATGGGGAAGCCAAGAATGATCATTCCTTTCATTCTCAAAATCCTTCCAATGAACCGAACACTGCCTTAAAGTTCAAATTGTAGCAGTATTAACTGTATAATCTCCTCCTCAGATATGGCGAATGAGCGATTTGATCTACCGGCCCGAAGATGAGGTTGTGGCTGAGCTCGAGAAGTTCAAGTCCCATGTGATCGAATGTACTTCAAAGTCTTGAAAATCATGCGAGAGGCACAATGCTTAAGAGGATTGTTGAGGACTCTTGTTAATTAGCTGTAGAAGTTTCCATCACGTTGTTAGGAGAAAATGATTGGAATGAATCAGTGACAGTATAGTTGACTAGTTTAGCTGTTGCAGATGCTGGAAGCTGTGAAATCGAGTATGGAGACTGTAGAATGTGGAGCTTTGGCAGTATTTTGGTTTGCTTTCCATTAAAATGGTAGTATGTACTAAATCTTAAGAGGCCAAGTTGGATCTTGATATGAAAGCCCTGTTCTGTTAACATGGAAGGGCATCCAATTCAATGGCATCCTATTTCATGGTGTCCTATGTTCAGTGGGGAATAATATTTCCTAATTTGACAGGGTTTCACTCCGAAATTTAGACCTGTCAATAGACTGGATTGGATCCGAATCCGATAGGTTGGAATGGAATTGTATTAGCAGGAAACTGAGGAATACGCAGACAATACTGAAGTTATGTTGCATAAACAAACTAGTGGTTTGTTTGCCGGGTAGATAAGGTTTTGGGTGTATATGGAAGAAGGGTGGATAAGAGGAGGATGTGTTATAGGATGATTAGTAAGGAGGGGTGATTAGCTTATAATCTAGTTTCAATTTTCATACTCTATACTATGAATTTTATCTAGGGCTACTCATCATCAGTACATTTAAAAAACTTTTTGCTTCCAGATAAGAAACTTAGGTGAGAAATAAATTTTGTGCTTCATCAAACTCCAAAAAAATCTTCCGTCAAACTCTCTGGATTTTATCTGGGGCTATTAAATGATTCTAGCTCTGTAAATAAGTTGAGCTATAACTAACTCGAGTTTTAAGCTCGTTTAGAAAACGGTTAGTTATCGCTCAACTTATTATTTGTAGAGCTAGAGTCATTTAGTAAACTAATCAAGCTTAGAAAGAAATTGAGAGAGGGGGTGGTATTGATAGGAAGTTTGGACAGCGTAGCACACCTTAAAGGCTCAAAGTCTCAAACTACAACGTTAGCCCTATAATGAAGAGCGTGGATTTCCCTCCCATTCACTTTTCTAGTCAAGTCTTTCCTTTGAGAAACGCGAAAATTTCCTTATCAAAAACAACGACCACGATGACGATGAAGCAGAGGTCTCCGCTGTCTCTTCTTACGTAGAACTCCATCTCTCTCTCTCTCTCTCTCTCTCTCTCTCTCTCTCTGAAACGAGAAGTCTAGTGTAACGGAAGGTTGTGGGGTGCAAGGATTGCCAGTCTCTGCTCTCTGCTCTTGCCCCTCGCGATTTCAAAACGGTCCATCCCCTCTCTCTCTCTGATCTTTTTTGTACTTCAGGAGTGCAATTCAATTTCTTACCCTAAGGTTTTTGAATTTTCGGTCTCTAACGATGGATTAATCCACCTCCAGTGTATATATAAAGAATTTGCTTTTTTGAATTCTGGTTTTGGATTTGCAGAGAGCAATTAGTGTAATTTCAACGTTCTAAAAGTGTTTTTAATTATTTGGACCAGCAAGAGTCTTTTAATTTAATCTGAACAACCAATTACCGAGATGGGCGGTTGAAATACAATTGCTTCTCACCGTCCGGTTTTGAATTGCAGAAAGCCCGATTCTGTATAAATGTATTACATTTATCGAAAACATAGATGTGTGTCTGTAGGCTGCTGTACATTCTCCCTCTAATCCTTGAGTTGATAGTGTATCATGATTTCTATTCTCCATGTTACATTCTGCTCATAATGCATAGTGTGCTACATTATGATCCCTACCACATCTCTCCTTACTCCAACTCGTGCGCCGTTCATCTGGCGGCCCTCACAAAAAACAACTGTCTTTGCAAATAGTCATCTTGCATGATTGCACAGATCCTAAAATTAGGAAGATGAAATTCCAGGCCAGAACCCGAGCCGTTCATCTCGTTGCCCCATGTAAGAGATAACTTTTGCAAAAGTCTAATTGATTGAACACTGATAGACACATAAGCTACTGATGATGTTTTGTCATGTGGGCTCGGGATGGGACCGTTGCAGTGGAGTTGGGAGGGGTAACGAGAGATAGGGTACGGAGGGGAGTTTAACCAATATAGGTGAGCAGAGCTCTTTTACTCTGGGGAAGGTGATTAATCGTGTTTCACCCATGGGCTACAGTGATTTCTGTTAGACTTAATTCCACATCGCTCATCTAAGCTATCTAAGTTTGGTTAATATAGTCTAGAGGCCATCCAAGCTTGATTAATATTGTTAGATTTTTTGTCACTTTCTGGGGTTGTCCAAAATCTCAATTGGTGTCTTTACTATATCAACTCCGTTTAATTATAATGGGTAGGTTCTTAGGAGGTAGTTTCTAACTCGATGCTCCTCCCATGATCTGTGCCAAGTTGACCGCTGCGAAATCGATCCAATTGTATGAGAGGTAAAAGCATTGCACGACATCTCATGCATAGAATTATTGAGCTCAAAATCATTTTAGTCTTCTTTACTGATTAGGGGATTTCTCTTACTCAAAATACTTATTATATATATACACTCCTTAATTGTTTTAATTCCCTTTGACTAGATGGTTTACCTTTTCCAGAAAAATTCATGTTTTTCATATATATACGTATCATTACGAGATTTTCTTCATGGAGTATAAAAAGATTACTAAATCTCTCCGATTACTTATTTACCGTCATATATCATTTACTCTCCGAAAAATATATATGTATCAAAAGGAAAGACTATCTACGTTTTTAGAAAAACCAAGGATTTTGTTTACATCTGCATGTGTATATATATTGACCCATTGGGTCATAAATAGGTAGTGCACGAAAGATAAATTCACAGAGTGAGAGATTTTACTTATATGTGAAAGATAGAAATGGGTGCACGACAGTTTTTGTTTTAGTTTTCGGCAGAGGCGAAAGTTTTATTTATAAAAGAAAGAATGGGTGCAGGACAGCCGTAGGGGGCGAGATTAACAGTTTTTTCATTGCTGCCCAAATTCTTTCTTTTCGTTCTTGCATATTGTTTCTTTGAACGCCGTTTGGTTTGTTTAGATCACGGTATACATCATATTATTCATCCATTCACTGTTCGTGATTTTTGGTGCCGTTTGCTGCTGTGGCCAAATCTTTTGGAGATTGATTCGGAGCCGGTTGAATCCGGCGATCGGACGTGAAGTCCGTGGTGCATCTATTGGATATTGAAGAAGCTCGGGGAGCATCGGAGATTGGCGAGGATAGGTAAAGGCTTGGGTAAGGTTTTTACTATTTCGCAATCTGTACTTTTTGATTAATAGAATAAATCAGTAGTGTTAGGCCGTGGTTTTGGTTTAGGGTTATTTAGGATCCTAAGTTTTTCCACGTAAATCATGTGTATCCTATCTCAATTTTTATTCTACTACACTATTTGATTTTTGGTTTGGATTAATCGAGGTAATCAACCCGTTCATCTATATTAATTTTTAAATCAGAAAATTGATGATGTTTTTGTCAAAACTCCTATTCACCCCCCCTCTAAGAGTAGTTTGAACGCTTCCGCATAATTTCAAATATAGTTTAGAGGTTACTCTACCTACTGCCACTTAGTTTTAGATTGGAACCCTTCAAGAAATTTAACATGGTATCAGAGCTGGGGTTTCGGAGATTTTGTTCCCTATTGTTTGTGCCATAAGTGCACCGTTGTTTGTTGTGATCCTAGTGTTATAAATCCTTTATTTACCTCTCCACGTGTGAGTCGGGGGTCACACGTGCGGGAGTTTATTAGAATTTGTCCCCATTACATGAGCCTGGACGGCCTTTCCACTCTTTGATAATTGGTTTGATGCTTTAATGAAAGTCCTTTTGAATCATAGACAATAGCAAGACAAGACTGAGGAAATTCTTGTAATTTCTTCATAGTTTATTTCCAGTTCTGAGCTTAAGTTTGGCATCAGGAATGATTCTGAAATTTCCGGCCGGTCCTTCCAAATTTCTGGTCTTTCAGTACACATAACGAGATCAATAGCATGCACTATATTTTTTAACAACCTGTGTTGCGTCTGTTTGATACAAGGGGTCGAAAAAAACATCAATGTGATTTTTTTATCCCGTGCATCAAATAAGCACAATGCTAATATAAGGGACAATAGTGGCCGGTATTCAAGTCAAGTAAGTAACGTTAGAAACATGAGGGAGTGGTTGGTTGATAACCACTTTGACGAAGTCTACTATTTTTTCTCCTACAAATGAATTCGGAGGGAGAGGGAATCTTCTGATTTTCCAGAATCAAAGCAGGGATGTTCCATCGGAGCCATCCTGTTCCACCACCTTTGCCGTAGAGGAACGAGCTCGTTGTCGACTTCCCTCGGCTGAAATTGATGCGCCGTATAAGGAAACTGATAAACTATGAACAGAAAACGAGACTGTTTTTATTGATCACTGCTGCAATGCGGCTATGGACATGCAGAAAAAAAATGGAAGAATGGAGCTCCTATCCTATCTCGGAGAATATAAGATCGTAATTAGAGTGGCTAATGCATAATTAGGACTATTTTTGAAATCATTTCTTTTCTACAATCCTTGGTGTCACCGATCCTTCTACGGTACTCGGAATTGTTCGGCTTCGATGTTTGCCTTTTTTCTGTCCTCGGTGTCACCGATCCTAGGCGGATTAAAGAGCTTCGATTATGGATTTGTGATGAGGCTCAGGCGGCTAATTTCAAGGACATGGTTCGCTGACCTAGATGGCGCCTGCATAGCTATGGAGCTCATGTAAATTATATGATTTATTTGAATCGAAAATCCCCTTATGCAAATTAACTATTCCAAATAAACTTTTTTTGCATAATGATTTACAACAAAACATTACAACTTCAAAAACTGTAAATACACCTGCTGCATAAAATCAATAAAAGTTAAAAACAACAAATTGCAATATTTTAAAATAGAGTACCTGTGCAAAAAAATTTCCCGTTTGTTATAAAAGCCATTGCATTTTGTGAAAAGACGACATGATTCAAAAAGAAAAACAAACCATTTTGCTTCGGGCCAACGGTTGTGATGGGTGGTCTAACCGAGAGAATAGAGATAGTGAGAAATGTAGGTATGCGATTAAAAAAAAAGATATTGGTCTGTGAAAATAGAGAGGAGAGGACAACGAATTGAGGGTAGTTTGGTGAAATTTGAATGCTGTATAAGAACATGCTTTTACTTACTAAGAAGAAGAAAACATACTTTAACGTAACGTACTTGGCCTACGAACTTAATTTTTCAAAATTGGTTCAACATGAGAATGTCAAATAAGTGTGAATTGATAATACGAGCATAGTAAATACTTTTTTTTTTTTTTTTGAAAGGCGAAAAAATTTATTAATCTTTGAAAACAAATTACAAAGATTAAAAGGACCCTAAGCAGCATCAAGCCGGAGAAAAAGAAAAACCCACATGGGGAAACAACAAACTCCAGCAATCATATGCCAAAAGGACCCAAAGGGAGGGAAAAACAAACCAAAAGTTGGCAAGAAGCCAACAATGACAGCACCATCCATCCCAAATAAACTCCTGACGCCTAAGACCCAAAACAACCTACCCAAAAGAGATACATACAAAGACCCAAAACAACACCCTAAAGAGATACATCCAAAGATCCAAAAAAGAAACACCCCACCCGAAGCCTAATAATTCAAGCAACACCCAAAAAGACACCTAAGAGCCAATCAACGGATGAGAAGTATGACCCTTTGCCCGTTCCTCATCTTCGGCTTCCATAATCGCGATTCTTCGAATAACATCATTCTCATCGCCCATGCAACTAAGGCCCATGATCTTGTTTACCTCCCAAATAGCCTGAGCCTGATCAAGGTAAGTCCTGTTGATCCCTTCAGAAGAAATTGGTAAAGCAGCAGCTGCAACAGCGGATCTAAATAGAACACAACTTTGCTTCTTTTTTCCGCCTTTCTTCTTGGTTTTTGGGATGCCTAAGATTTGTTCAATTGACTTCTGCTTCCATTTTCCTTTCTCAAAATTCTTAACCTCTTTCCCCTCTACATCTGCATTGAGATCCACACATAGCTGGATACCAGAATCAACCACATCCTCATTATTTATAAAGCCCACTTCTGAAAGATTGTCAAACTCTGCAACACCAACATTATCCAAGGTTTGGGTTGTATCATCCACAATAATGTCGCCATCCCCATTATCCAGAATAGGCTCCGAGGTTCAAAGTCAGCCACAACCAAATTTTCCCCATTAAGATTAACCTCATTGAGGTTAGGTTTAGGCCCGCCGATTGCCAAGGAGTTTTCACAATGGGATTCACTCCTTTGGGGTGTGTTAAGCTTGGCATGATTAAGCTCCACATCGAAAGAGGACCCATATGTTTTGCTAACTCGCGACACCAAATTCTTGTCCTTTTCCGAATTCCTTTCATCAACTGCTTCTTCTTGTTTGTCGTTCTCTTTCGTCCCCATGTCAACATCAGCCGCTATTTCTTCCACCTCCACACTATCCTCCTCCTCTGATTCTTCTTCTGAATTTGAGGAAAAATCTAGGCTTGCATTAGGAATTTTTTTCTCCGCTTCATGAGGTTGGTCGCACGTATCTTCCATCACCTTAACTTTGTAGCTCTTCCCTTCGACATCAACGATAATCCACTCGTCAATTTCCTTGAAAATACTAGTGGCGATAAGAATTTTAGCCTCAGCAAAAGATGTCATCTTCAATGTCGATTCATCCGTAGATATAAAAGAGCCCCATAATTCTCCAATAGATTTGAAAGAATTATTACTCCATCCATTGAGTGGAATTCCATAGCAACATAACCACACAAATCTTTCAACGCGCGCCGCTTGACCATCCCACGGTTTAGTTTCGGAGAACCACCTTTGAAGGCAATTTTCTTTAACCATTTTCTCCATTTCTTCTTTGCTTGGGCAAGTTAAAATCACAAACCTACCACCCATCGCCTTAACATCAATATTAAATAAGCCCATTCCTGCCATCTGGACCTTCAAATCATCAATTGAGATTAATCTGTGTAACTTTGCCACTGCACTACGATATAGCCATCCATTTCCAGCGGCATTTAAAGATACCCTTCGACTCACATGATCAGTACTACTGTCTATAACCTTCTCTGTCTCCATCCCCGCGCCACCACCTTTAACAGTTTGAGCATAAGATTTGAAAGATTTTATAGTAGGAAAAGCATCCAGCCTTGCTACACCATTCTCACTTTCAACTGAGTTAAATTTATTGAAAAGCTCAAGGTTCTCCTTACTTCTCTCCCTCGTATCCCTGAACCTAGCATCACTTCTGTTCATGTTGTTCCAAACCCTTTTTTGTTCATTATTGCCCTTTTTCTGATCAAATGTGGCCAATTTTACGAAAAGTTTTCTATCTTCAATCCATAACCCATTTGTTTTGGAGATGGCCACCTCCGCAGACACGGCGCAATCATACCGAACAAACCCAAAAATTTTCCCCGTAGCCTTACTTCTTTTCCCAGGAATAAAAACATCCTTCACAACCCCAAATTTATTGAACAGACTCCTTACCCATCTCGTACTCACGTCTTCGGGAAAATTATCCACGAACAGAGTGATTAAAGGGTCGCTAGTGTCTCCCACCTGTTTCTTATGCTTGTTTAACACTGGGATCCATCCTCCTCTATCAATATCCTTCACATCCATGAACACGAAAAGCTTATACCATTCGCACTGATTCAGACCCACAACCGGCAAACAACAACAGCCCGACCACAACAACTCGACAGCCAACAAGCAACAGCACAGCAATACAGAAAATAGCAGCAAAAGAGAACAGACGCAGCCACCTAAAGGAGATCGAGAAAGTTACCTCAACAGAGCAAAAAATTCGTAAGCGATGACTGGGAGTGAAACGGCAATGGCTCGACGAAGACCAAAACGCTAGTGAACCCAGATAGGACCAAGATGACCAACCCAGATCCGCAATCTGCAGCCTTCAAGCGGAAGGGACTGGGAAGAGGTAAGCCCGCCCAACGCCGGCCGACGTGGAGACGGCGCAGGATCGACCCAGATCAGCGACGACACCGGCGAAAGAGACTCGAATCAAGAGACAGTGATTAGGGTCTGAGGGGAGGCGAGTGCATAGTAAATACTTTTGCCACCAAAAATGCGAAAAGAATGATCTCTAAGAGACTATTTTCAATCTTTGTAATGATGCACATAATTTTGGAATTTTATCTTGTTGATTATGTAAGTTCGTTCTTACCATTTTGACAACCCATGGGTAATGATGCTTTGGATAACTGTAACTAATGCATTGATTTTGTGCAAAAATTAGAATTTACACTTTCAGTTATTTGGATAAATTAAATCTATAGAAATGAATAGAATCTTACTATATTTTTTTTACATGAATTTTCATTCTGATTTGTATAGGTTACGGCTTGTAAATTGGTTCAACTCAATCGCTTCATTTACTAGTATTAGTGCCCCATCTCCACCAAATTCTTGGCTCCGCCACTGCTTGGAGGTAAACTATGATTTAAGTGGGGGGCCATAACGGTGAGTTGTTGTGCCGTCTCTCTCGAGGTTTGGATTGCGCAGTCGGGTTCAATAGTGACTTAGCTGCAGGGTTGTTCGGTTACTAAAAAAATAAAAAAAAGATACTATTGCTTTTTTTTTTTTAATTGCATTATCATTTTATTTGTAAAATGCATGAAAGGGCCCCATATTTCTTAATTCGCCTTGGGCACCCCTAAAATACCAGGACCTGCCGTGCTACTTTGCACAGAAATTTTGGTTAGTTCTGTAATAGGAAAATGCAGTAGTACAAAATTCCCTCTGTTTCTTTATTGTATTGTGTCACAGGTACATGAATCCTGTTTTCTCCATACTTGTTGGGGGAATTCTTCCTTTCGGCGTGGTCTTCATCGAACAATTCTTCATCTTGACCTCAATCTGGCTGAACCAATTCTACGACATCTTCGGCTTCCTCTTTGTTGTCTTTGTGATCCTTCTCGTAACTTGTGCCCAGTCAGTGGTCGTGCTATGCTACTTCCAGCTGTGCAGCGAAGATTCCTATTGGTGGTGGAGAGCTTGTTTGGCTGCTGGATCGCCCGCATTGTACCTGTTCTGGTACTCCACCTTCTATTTCTTCACCAACCTGGAGCTTACAAAGGTGGTTTCCTGCATATCCTCTATTTTGGCTACATTTTGCTTGGGACGTATACATTCTTTGTCCTGGCCGGAACGCATGCCTGTGGTTTGTTCGGAAAATTTTCTCTGCTGTCAAGATTGATTAACAATAAATTAACAAGCATTGGCAAGCTTACAAGAAATTCAACTACTGTAAAATGGAGAGCTAGCTTACTATTGGAAAGAAATACACCCTTTCTGGCTCGAACCTTAGCACTGCCTAAGGCTATACACAGCTTATTCCTCCATGTATCTAGTGATACATTTTGTGATATGGCTATTAGCTACTTGTATTTTGTTGTCTTGAGAACTCCCATTTCTTTATCGTACAAAATAATAAAGGGCCGGGACAAAGAAATATCTTGATGCTTTTCTGATGTCACGTAGCAGACCTTCTCCATGAATGGAAGATCGTGACTTTGTGGGAGTGTTTGTGCAAGTTTACATGGTTGTAGTGTTTTTGTTGTGGCCAGTTTGTTTGCCAAAAGAATCTTTGGAATTTTGCAACATGAGTACTTGCTATATAGGGTGTTTTTTTTTTGTTTTTGATATGATCAAGAGAGCTTACAAAGAAAACTAAAAGGAACGTATGGCTTAAG
The DNA here is from genome assembly GCA_019656275.1 of Rhododendron kiyosumense. NCBI lineage: Eukaryota > Viridiplantae > Streptophyta > Magnoliopsida > Ericales > Ericaceae > Rhododendron > Rhododendron kiyosumense. The sequence continues at coordinate 34,389 of BPLS01024111.1, read as the reverse complement.
AGGAAACCTCTTTAGCCAGAATCAAATCTAACTCAGGTGGAATACAACCTGTGAAATAAAGTAATTTCCTACTCAGACAATTAGTAGCAATTCAGTGGGTGGTTCTGTTCTTCTCACGGTTGCACCATGCGAATGACTACTGCCTTGACGCTGCCCAACTCTTAATGTCTTCCACCATTGCAGTGGAAGACAAGTTACAGAAATGAGACCAAGGCTAGTGGTGCCAACTAACTCTTCGAACGCCTGCCTTCACAGAAGCGTGGCACTATAATGTGTGCGCACCTCCGACGAGCACAAATTGCAGAGTATAAGAATATGCGGTGTGAGTTGGAAAGTATGAGTACCAAAATGCAGAATTGGGCGACGATCGATAAAAAGAAGCAGCAGAATTGGGCTGTTATTTCTCTGCATGAAGACACTTTCCCATGATAGGTGAATGGACACAAAATGGCAACGGTCATTCCCGAACGGTAGGGGTGAGCATGGGCCGGATTGGTCTAGTTTTTTATATAATAAACCAAGAACCAAACAATTACATACAGATTATGAATTTGAGGAACCAAATCAACTCACAAAATTCATATAACCAAACCAATCCAAATTATTAAAAGACGGTTCAGCTGCTTGAATTGAGATACCAATTGAACAGGCAAATGCACCGGTTTGGCAAGCTTCTAGAAAGGTAAATAATTTTCTGGAAAAAGAAAATAAGAATATCGTAGTCGGGTTGTACAAAATTTGGGTACTACTTGGGGCTTGAAACGTAAATCCAAACTTGAGTTCAATAAACCGAAAGAACTTTTCCTACGTACCAAATTTCATTAGGGAATCTAAGCAAAATTCCAAATTTTTTTTTTTTTTAATAACAACATAGGAGGTATCTCCAAACCAAAATAGGATGAGATTAATCCACATAGGGTCGGCTGACGGCCACGCGGTAAAACACGAACGGAAAGCAGTTAGAAGCAGCTAGAGGGGGACTATTGGACACGCCCAATCCCAAGATGCTACTCACGTAGACTATCACCTCTCAACTGATTGGCCTTTCCCGAGAATCAAACTCACATCTCTAGGGCGGGAGCAAACCCCCGTCCAGTCGAGACAACCCTTTTTGGGTGCAAATTTTCCATTTTCAAGTAGTGACCTTTTAAGTTAAAGTTTATTCACCCGTAAACAGTTTTGAGTAAGTGAATACACAAAATTACTCTTCTTTTAGAGGTGAATCCTGTTGGTCCAAATAGCAATCCAAGAGGGGGGTGAATTGGATATCTCAAATATAACACGGAATTTTAAAAAACTAATTGTAATCTATTCAACTACAATTCCAATTTCAATGATATACTATTCTACTCATGCAATATTGATATGCAAAACAAAAAATAAAGAAAGTAGGGAAGAGAGAATCAAACGCAAGGATTTATAGTGGTTCGGTCCGCAACTTTACGGCCTAGTCCACTCCCCAAGTGTCCAACTCGGGATTTGCTGCACTATCTCCAATAGTTACAATCTTCTAGCTTTGCGAGTGCTAGACAACCTTTACAATGAGCAATCTATCTCCAATCGCTCCGACTAATTTTGACTCCGGTGCTAGTCACACCTAACCCAACTAGTTTGGACTCCGGTGCTAGTAACACCTAACTCTAAGTGATTTTCTCTCCAAAATCACTCACAAAAAGATTTAACTCTCACAAGAGTATGAGTAAGGGTGTACAATTCCTTTTACAATTTTTGGCTCAAGAACAACACACAAACAATTATTCAAGATGTAAGCGCGGAGTCGACAGATAGAGAGTGGTAAATGCAGATTTTTTTCTTCAAGCTTTTCTGTCACCTTTCTTCTTCTGACTTTCTTCTATTTAAGCTCGGAGTGAATGATATGAATGAAGGAGTCTCCACTAGCCGTTGGAGCGAGCAAATAATGCAACCAATAAATTTTCATTTGATTGTTTCCTTTCTTCAACTTTGAAACCAAAATTCCACTTCCTCAATGAATCCACAACTAGCCGTTAGAAACCATTTAGGAAGCCATATTCCACTGGAAAATCAGGCGACCAATAATTCCATCCATTTGTGTCAATCTCTAGCCAATTAAGTTAGGAGAAGATTTATCCTTAATCTTCCTCCTTTCAATTTATCTTGGCTATTGAAGATAGTGATTTGGCGTAGCAATGTTTCTAGTGTACTTCAACCAAATCCTACAAAATAAACATAAATTTAAATGAGTACCAAATATCACAATATTAATTATATTTCAATTCCAATATGTATTGTTATCATCAAAATCAATAAGGTATTCTATAGAAACCTTTGGGCTAACAAACCCCTTCTAATATCTAGAACCCTCCTCAAAAGAAATGTGCGCTCTACTTTGATTTTGACCCAAAGTAATTTAGTTTTGACTTAGGTTAATCGATCGCATATCGATCGTTTCATATGATTTCGAAACACGTGTCTTAAAACGTAACAATATTATTACAACACTGAATCAGAATATATTTAATCCATTTATCTTAAAATTAAATGCATTACGAAACTATATCAACCATTAACCTAAGTTTTTAACGTTGTTATGCACGTTATCGATGACCTCTAAAATGTGAACGATTTGAATCACCAAAGTGGGCTTGAAAAAGACCAAAACATGGACAAACTGGACAATCCAATATATTTTCATGGACGGCAAGAGGATCTCTTGTTATAACAAACACATTTAACACAAAAAAATAACTAATCAATTTCAGATGCTCTTAATAGTTGGGTTATTGTTGTCTTAGTTTAATATTCTACATATATGGAGTACATTTTAATTTGATATTGTTGTATGTAATATTTTAGATTTTTGATGTTTTTATATTATGAAAACTAAAGAGAGAGAGAGAAACATGGGGAGGAGAGAGAGTATGTAGAAATCCGTATTTAATTTAATTAACTTTAATGTTTATAAATGAGGAAAATAGGAAGTGTGATGTGTTTATGTGATTTGGGGCTAAAGTGTTTGAATTGATTATGAAAGGGTGCAAGTGTAATTAGCATATGTGTGAGTATATATAGGAGGGTGAGAGAGTAGGAGATCATTTTTCTCCCCCACTCCTCACGCCTCTTTCTCTCATCTCTCGGCTCTCTCCCTCTCTCTTACTCTCCCTCCAAATTTCACCAAAATAACGCAAAACCCACTCAAAATAACCTTCAATCCTTCACCCTCTACGCGTATTGTGGTCCGTATTTCGCCGGTTGGAGCTCGGTGGAGTCGTATCTCTCTCGGTTTTGATTTCGGAAAGCTAGGGCTCGTATTTTCCTGGGTTTCGTTCTTCGGCCTCAAGGTAGGGATTCTACCTCTCAATATATGTAATAGAAGTGTTTTCCAGTCTTAAATTGTGTCCTTGGTTGTTGTTGTTGTTGTTGTGAAAATCGTCGAAATCTGCAGAAAATCTGGACGAACACCCGTTTGTATCGATACTGCTCTGCTCAGTATCGATACAGGAATCTCTGGAATGAAATTAGTTACTGCCGTATCGATACTGATTAAATCTTCTCTGGAGCATTTTTAGTCTATGTTGTATGGATACTGAAATTCGCAGTATCTATACAACAGTACCTTAGCCCAGCTTTTGTTCTTTGTTTCGAACCCCATTGTTTTGACCCTCGATCATTTCTAACTCATTCGAGACATCACCAAATCACTCCATAATATTGTTAATCTTACTCCTTGAGTTCGTTGTGTGCCCTTTGCATCCCTTGCCCTTGTTCGATAAGTTTTGACGTCGATTAACATATGAACTTTGATTGAATTGAATTGAATTGAAATGACACATTATGAGAACATGAGACGTTTGGATCTTTGTTGACACAACGAGAACATTCGGGGCCCATTGACGGGTGGGTGCTTGGCAGGGGATATCAGGGTCCCATAATTAGCCTGGCAGGAGCTTACGCTCATATCGAACATTCAAGGCCCAACCTTTTAGGTGGGTGCTTGGCAGGGGATATCAGGGTCCCATAATTAGCCTGGCAGGAGTTTCAGCTCATGACACATATGACGAAATGGTTTTGGACGCATGGAAGGTGGGAATGGTTTTAGTGTGAGTTAAGCGGTGATCGTCGAGTTGTTGTTTCGAGGTTAATAAGTCAAGAGTGTTGATTTCCGTTTTGACCTTGGTTAGGTTCCTATTCCTTGATCATCTTTGCATTTCTTTTGCATATAATATTAGTGTAGAATTTTCTACTGGGCTAGTGTAGCTCAAGCCTATTATCATTTTCAGGTACAGACGCCGGCCAATAGCATGCATGCTTAGAGTGCTTGAATGTGATCATTAGTTTGAAAGCTAACATTGAAGAGTTACTTAGGCGTCTTTGTAATTCTCTTTTGAAGATGTAATTGTAACTTTATTTGTAGATCTTTGACGATGGAATATTGTAATCCTTAACTCTCGAATATTCAGTACTTATGTTAATTTGGGCCTTGGAGCCAAGGGTGTAATATTTTGGGAATTCTACGTTATTTTGGTTATCGTAAGGATTATGGCGAAGTTTATTTATGGAAATCATTTATATTTATGTTAAAAATCGAGGGCGTGACAGAGTAATTTGAGAGAGACGTGGGAGGGGTATGAATATGGAGGGAAAAAATCAATGCCTTCGGAGCATCGCCACATGATGTTCAAAATTCATTCTCCACCTTTCAGTACATCAGGGAGTGGTTGTTGATAACCACTTTGACGAAATCTTACTAGTTTTTCTCCTAGAAATGAGATCATTACCCTTTTTTGCGTAACGAATAACGTTACAATTACTGGCTAGCTATATATTATTCGGCCGTGCTCTACTCGGAAAATTAGAAGCTTTTGTTGATTATTTTGAGTGTAGGGAAATTATAATGGTTCGTGAGCTTAATTTGCTTCACAAAAGAGAACTCGAAGATTGTTGAAAGTTGGGGAAAGAACACCATTCAACCCTACGTAGAAAGGCGTGTATCCTTCTGAAGGGAGCGCAATTCGCGTGCCGCGATCATCCCACAGGCTATTCTAATCTTTTCTCTGCTAATATTTGTTTTCGGAAGGGTATTTGGTTGATTATTATTCTTATTAAGCCACTTATTTTTCAGGTATAATTTACCCAACATGACAAGACTTCCAAGTGATTGTGAATTTTTTTCAAAATTCTGATACTTGTATCTCCTACCGCTTGTAATAAGGAAAAATGGCGATCATGACACAACGTAGAGGTCTCCATTGTTATATCTATTTAGATTATTCTAGGCAAGAAGAAAATAAGATTATTACAACCAAAGATAAAAAAAAAATAAGATTCTTATATCTATTTCGATTATTCTAGGCAAGAAGAATATAAAATAAAATAATTTGACCAAAACATAACAGCAATTATTACAACAACGTTAACTAATTTTTTTTTGGCCAAAAGTTTAGGATTTTCATTGATAACGAAAAGCTTACAATATAGGGCATATTTTTCTTGAGGGAGAAAATAGCCGAACAGGTGGTTAGCCAAACTTCGGGTTAGTGCTGTGCAGTGAGGTGCATAATATCGTGTTGGGGATATCGGAGCCGTCTGATCATACATCTGACGGCTCGGATCTTATCTCAACAACTAACGATCGAGAATTGTTCATTACCGAGATGAGATCCGAGCCGTTAGACGCATAATCCGACGGCTCGGAGGTACACAATACGATACTGCGCACATCATTGCACAACACCATCTCCCAATTCAAACTCCATACACACACATAAGAAGAGCATTAGTGCAACACCACACACCAACTACTTCATCTTACATAATCCAACTCACACACACCAACACCAAAATAAATGACACCCTTGAACAGTGGGTGAGGAAGACTCCTGCACGGGAGAGACACAGGGACAAAACAAATCAAAATAAACAAAACCAGAACAAATCCCAACAATTGACAAGATCAGACGCTAAGGGACCATGCCGCTTCCGTTAACTTTTTATGGTAAAACCAAATGAGAGAAGAAAAGAGGAGATTCGGTTCATGAAAGGGGTCCCTAGGGCTGTGTTTCGATTCTCAAACCACTAACTAACTAACTCAGTTCCTCCTTTAGGTAGTGTATCAGGTACATGAATGCGCGGTCTTCATTGAGCTATTCTTCATCTTGACGTCGATCTGGCTGAACCAATTCTACTACATCTTTGACCGGCTTCCTCATCGTCTATTTTGCCTTGCTAGGGCCCCAAATACCTCGGGCTAGCCCTGACTATGAGGTATAAATTATGTTCTCCGTTCATGGATATATTCCAGGGCGGTCTTTCAAGACAATTCCTCAACTTTTGACCGACAAAATACAACTCCTCCTCCTATAAATGAGGCCTACACATGCACGCGGACTAAGTTCATGGCTATTTTGAAGGCAAGTCCTCAAATTTGAGGAAAGAATCACGATTCCCGCGAAAATGCCTCTGTACCGCTTTTGTAGTGCAATATCATCGTCAAACTTCTGTGCACTCCCGTACGTGCAAGGTAATGTCAAACCAGAGGTCATTGAGCTTAATTTAGACATTTAAACTCGTTGGAAAAATCTATATAATGCCCCCCCATCTTCGCTCAAATTGCTGTCCCTCTTCCCTCTATTTTCACAAAGCAATATCTTTTTTTTTTTTATATCGCTCACCTACGTATGTCTCTCTCTATCTCTATTCTCTTTGTTAGACCACCTGTCACGATCGGCCCAGTGCAACTAAAGCAGATGGTAAGTTTTTCTCTTTTAATCATGTCGGCATCTTTTCACTAAATGTAATGGCTTTTATATTAAACGGCCGGATTCTTTAAGTAGAAGTCTATATATTTTAAAATATTGCAATGTGTTGTTTTTAACTTTTAGTGATTTCATGGAACATGTATATTTGCAGTTATTGATGCGGTAATATTTTGTTCTAAATCATTTTATGAGAAAAAAGTTTATCTGGAATAGTTAATTTGCATATGGGGGTTTCAGATTCAAATAAATAATATAATTTACATGAACTCCATAGCAATGTAGATGCCATCTAGGTCGGCAAACCATTCCCTTAAATTAGTCACATAATCATCACCAATCCAAAATCCCGACAGAAATACCTATTTTGCTTCATAGGGTACAAATTGAAATTTTGTTTTGTTTGTCCGCCCATTGCAAATTATCAAATAGGTACTAGGTTTTATTCCCCTTTAGAATGCAGGGGGCATCTAATCTGCATGATGAAAGCGGGCGATTGGACGGTATGAATATAAGTAGAAAGTGGTTGATCTTTTTGTGCGTGATTGTTTTGAAGTAGGGTTCACCCTGTTGATCACAAGCGATGCTCCTACCCAAAAAATGTCCCTTCATCAAGTTTTGCTGGGCATCCTTTTGATTGTAATAAGCGTTTCTTACGTGAGGAACCTGTTTGTGAAATATTATTGTGGACCGACAGTCACCGAAAACAAAATGACACTTTGATGGTATACAGGTATTATGGTCTTCTTTCTCCTCACGATGTTGCCAAAATAAGGCTTGCGGTTGCCCCCCAATCCCAAGTGATGCTAGTGAAGAAGACAAGAGTTGAATTGCTTTAATCTAGCTAGGACTTTTGATTGTTCTTAACATTCTGTACGTTTTGAACCTTTACGCGAATCAATACGTTGCTGCAAAACCAGATAAGCAAGAATTGCCAACCTACGTAGAAGGAAGGATTGTCTGGCCCATCACAATGGGGGAAGTTATTATTATGTAAACAGACTCAACGTGAAACGCTAAATCGCGTCTCAAAGTAGTTTGACGTTCTTTCTTTCAGATATACATTTTAGTGTAAGTCAACTTTTGAATAGGGATATAGGAGTGAGGATGGGAATGTTGGATGGAGATGGATGAGAGAATGGTAGTACAAATACCAGAAAGCAAAGATCTTTTGCATTGAAAGGGAAGACTTCAATCGGCAACTCAGGCCTATTGTTTGATGAACTCCCAAATGAGGTTTCCCACGAATACACATATATTCAAGAACAAATTATATGATTTAAAATATTATACACTTGATTTTGTCCCCACTCTTTGCTGCGTCTTCGCTCATCTTTGCCATTGCCAATTTCGTCACCTCCATGAAGATGATGAGAAATGCCATTGTAGTCTTCTGAATCCGTTTTCTCCACCACCACGTCTCTGGTAGAGAATGAACAGTCTCCGCCAGAGAGGTGGTGGTTGAGAAACGGGCTTCCAGATAGGTGGTGGTTGAGAAACGGGTTTGAAAGACTGTTCATTCTCTGCCAGAGAGGTGGTGACGGAGGAAACGGATTCAGAAGACTGTAGTGGTATTACTCGTCATTTTCATGGAGGTGAAGAAATTAGCAACGACGAAGGGTAGTGATGATGAGGCGAAGAGTGGGGACAAAATTGAGTGCATGGTTTTTTCAATCATAGCATTAGTACGTTATTGAATGTGCATTTGTGGGAAACCTCATTCGCAAGTTCATCAACCAATGAACCTGAGTTACTGACTGAAGTCTTTCCTCTCGATGCAAAAGAGATCTGCTTTTTGGTATTTGAACTATCATTCTCTCATCCATCTCCATCCAGCGTTCTCATCCTCACTCCTATCCTTGATCAAAAGTTAACTTACACTTAAATGTGTATCTGAAAGAAAGAACCTCAAACTACTTTGAGACCTGATCTAGCACTCCACATTGAGTCTGTATACATGATAGTAACTTCCCCTGGTAGGGTAATCCTTTCTTTCTACCTAGGTTGGCAGTTCTTGCATTTGTTATTTTGTAGCAATGTATTTCTTCATGTAAAGGTTCAGGACATACAGAATGTTCAGTACAATTAGAGAAGTCCAAGCTGGATTCAAGCAATTCATCTCTTGTCTTCTTCACTAGCATCACTTGGGATTGGGGCAACACCGTGAGGCATATTTCGGCAATATCAATCCCTAAGAGCAAGAAAGACCATAATACCTTTGTACCATCGAAGTGCCGTTATGTTTTCGATGACCTTGGTTCCCAATAATATTTCACAAGCAGGTTCCTTAGGAAATGCTTGTTACAATCAAAAGGACACCTTGTGAAACTTGATAGAGGGTCTTTTTATGGGTAGGAGCGATCAACAGGGCGATCCCTACTTTGATACAATCAATCACAAAGAGAACCACCTTTTGCTTACATTTGTACCGTCCAATTGCCCTTTCGCTATTATCATGTAGGTTAGAGCCCCCCTGCATACTAAAAGGGGAAAAAAAAACTAGTACCTGTTTAACAATTTGCAATGGGCGGTCAAACAAAATAAACGCACGTTACAATTGACTGGATGCATGAATGGCATGGGATATAACAATCATCTTATGATTCATCATGAAAATTTTCATTTTGCACCATATGATCGAAAGCAAAATAGGTATTTCTGTTGGGATTTTGGATTGGTGATAAGGCTTAGGTGACTAATTTCAGGGACATGGTTCGCCGACATAGATGGCAATTGCATGGCTATGGAGCTCGGGTAAGTTATGCTATTTATATTTGAATTTGAAATCCCCTTATAAAAATTAACTATTCTAAATAATTTCTTTTTGCATAAAATGATTCAGAACAAAATATTACCACATCAATAACTATAAATACACATGCTACATAAAATCAGTAAAAGTTAAAAACAACACATTGCAATATGTTAAAATAGACTTCCAGCATAAACAATTCACCCATTTATTATAAATTAAAGCCATTGCATTTCGTAAAAAGATGTCGATATGATTAAAAGTGAAAATTCTACCATATGCTTCAGTTGCACTGGGCCAACGGTGGGGATGGGTGGTCTAACAGAGAGAATAGAGATAGACAGACGTATGTATAGGTGAAAGATAAAAAAAAGATATCACTTTGTGAAAATAGAGGGAAGTGGGACAGCAATTTGAGGAAAGATGGGGGTCGTTATATATATATATATAGGTTTTTCACCGAGGCTACTAAATTTTTAAATTAAGCACAAATAATGACCTCTGGTTGACATTATTTTGCACGGGATCGCATAGAAGACTGACGATGAAATTGCACCACAAAAGCGGTATATTTTGTGCAGGAATCGTGATTCTACCTCAAATTTGAGAACTTGCCTTCAAAATAGCCAATGCAGGCCTCATTTATAGGAGCTATTGTTGCATTTTGTCGGTCAAAACTTGAAGAATTCTCTTGAAAAACCGCCTTGGAATATAGCCATGAACGTAATTTACACCTCATACCCAGGGCCAGGCTGAGGTGTTTAGGGGCTCTAGGTCAAGTTGTGGAATGGAGCCCTACACATATTTTCAATTAAAAAACAATAACGATTTTATTTTTTTATAATCTATTTCAGTTCATACTATTTAACGTGGTATATAGTTTGGCTTCTCTGGCTTAGGTCGTTCTATACATCTTTATCCTGTCAAGATTTGAACTCAGACGCTTTTTTGGAAAGGAATTCAATTTACCGCTAAACCGCTAAAGGGACTTCTCTTATGTTGCGTACAGGAAAAATATGCCATTTGTGGCCCAAAATTTGGAAGCCCTAGACTGCGGCTTCTTGGGCGTTGCCCTAGGGCTGGCCCTGCTCGTATAGTAATACGTACGTATGTTGCACATAATTAATCATTTTGTGTATTCAAACGCGCTTTAAACCGCATTATTCTCTTCTTTACCTTTGACTCTTTGAGTACAATATCTTCATTACCAGAACTTTTTTTGAGAAAATTTTTTTACAAACAAAAATTAATAGGATATTTTAAAGTTGGTGTGTAACGGAAGGAGGAATATGTGGGGTCTATGGATTGCAAGTCTCTGCTCTCTCTCTGCTTGTTCTGCTCGTACCATGCACTCATCCCTTCTATCTGTTAAGAATTATTTTTGGCCGCGAAAAATTACTGTTGGCCACAAAAAATTACACGTGGCCACAAATAATTACACGTGGCTGCAAGGACTTACCCCTGGCTACAAAGAATTACTCACTCCTAACCGCGAAGAATTACTCCTGGCAGCAAAGAATTGTCCGCCGCAGAGAATTACTACTCTTGGCTGCGAAGAATTATACGTGGCCACAAAGAATTGCTCTTGGCCATGAGGAATTACTCTTAGTCACAAAGAATTACACTTGGCCGCATAGAATTACACTTAGCCGCAAATAAATACTCTTGGCCGCATAGAACTACACTTGGCCGCAAAGAACTATTCTTGGTAGCCAAGAATTACACGGGACCGCGAAGAATTACTCTTGACCGCAAAAGATTACTTTTGGCTGTGAAAAATTACTCTTAGATTCCAATTCAATTTCATACCGTACATGTATAATTTTGCCGTTCTGTTATGAATGAATTAATCAACTTCCGTTGTATGTACATATGCTTTCATATACTGCAGGTGACAAACTGTGTCCCCTCTCTCTCTCAGTCTCCCTCTGACATCATTTTGGTTCGTCATATGTTAAATTCAATTTATTCTCTGCATGGGTTGAGGCAGACCGAGAGCACAAAAGTTCAAAGGCTCATTGAATAGACTCTTGATAATCATTCCCTTTTTCCATGTTACATTCTGCTCATAATTTATATTGGATCCACAGGCACACACTATGGTTCTCTTATGGGTCTTCATGGGCTTGCTGGTTGCTCCTCGGCGCACTTGTCTGTACACAATGTTCAAAGGCACAGAGTGGAAAGAAACTTGCTATGAAAACAGCGTTTAAGTTTGCGTTCATTCTTTTTCATGCTCAAAGCTCTTATTTGAGGGGAAATCATCTCGAGCTGTCCCCATTTCAACAAAATTTTTCCCTAGTCCTTGTATGGTTTGGCACATGGACGCCATGGTATTATGTTCTTGCCTACAAACTTCTTTTTTTTCAAACTGATGCGACGTGGATTCATAAAGCCTGGATTCAAAGTATGAACCATTTAATCAAGTGACTGGAACAAGTTTGTAAACTCTCTGTATGAAATATTATCTCGTAGATCAATTATCGGTTACTTATTTGGTTAGTTTTGTTAAAAGGTTTTTTTTTTTTGATAAGCAACAAAATTTTATTAAGAAAACTTGACAAAGGGTACATCAAGTTCGGGGAGGGGAGGGGAATTCAACCAAGGTTGGAATACAAAGGACCAAGGTCCGAACACCTTAGGGTCTAAAGCCCGAACACCTAAACCCTCAAAACGCCCATAGATAAAAAAAGAAGCCCAGCCCAAGACTCAAAATCTTAGGGGCAGAAACCCAAACACCTAACTGCCTAAGAAACGCCCATAGCTAAATATGTCAGCTCAACCCAAGGGTCAAAACCAAGTCCTAAACCAAATGCACCTAAACACCCCCGCCACAAATCATCTAAACACCCCCGCCACAAATCACCTAAACAGTCGCCTTGACACCACTATGATCAGCTACACAAGAGCACACTCATACAGCTTGCTCAGCAAAGTATTCGACCACCCCACACACCACCTCGTAGACCCCAAACCCCTTAGAAAGCTAAAGAGGACTTTTGCCAAAACCGGGACTCGTTCCTTTTGGGCTTATTCCTTTGGAGAGGAGCGAAAGGATTATCTCTCAATATAAATTGCAGATCCTTAGCTTCCTGTACAATCATATTTTTCATTCTCAATGCAGCAGCATCATCATACTTAATGCCTAACTTTGTGCCTGCTGTGATAGTTTTCTGAAGTTCCTCTGCAATCCTGTATTGTTCCTGATCTGGTGTATCAGCTATGTTGCCAGAGACTTCATAGGACGGAACAGAAGTTCCGCTCGACTCAATCAAATCCAAATCTTCACCAATAGGTTGACTCCAATTTTTGCCATTGACCTCCTTAGGCCGGAAATCCACCATTAAATTAATCCCTGCAATTTGAGATGCTTTGATATTGCTTCCAGAATCAAAGACAATGGGTTCATTCCATGCTTCCTTACCTTCATTGATCGGCTTCATTGAGATGGTTACCATATGATCAATCTGACTCAATGTCTTGTCCCCTTGGGATTTAACTCCCTTATCTTCAGCCTCTTGGAAAAGAGAGAGGAGGTTCATCGAATCCTTCACAAAAGACTCCAAACCCTGAGTTGACAAGGAGTTGATATCATTTGATTCACTCTCTAAGTTCATATCGTTAGCTACATCTCCCAGGGCTTCGTTTGAGATGGGAGACGCACGGTGAATTTCACTCCCTTGTTGAGCGGGCAACTCCGCAGCCACAGAGGGCCCATTAGTTTCACTCCCGGACTCCGAAGTAGCCACTTCATCCTCCTTGTCCTCCTCCACAACCTTAGATTCTTCATTAGAATGCAAGGCAGGGACTAGACTTACTCTAGGAATTTGTTTCTCCGCTTCATGAGGTTGGTCGCATGAATCTTCCATCACCTTAGCTCTGTAGCTTTTGCCTTCAACCTCAACGATAATCCACTCATCAATTTCCTTGAAAATATTAGTGGCAACTAGAATTTTAGCCTCCGCGAAGGATGACATCTTCATTGTTGATTCATCTGTGGATATGAACGAACCCCATAGTTCTCCAATAGATTTGAAGGAAGTATTACTCCAAACGTTAAGCGGAGTTCCATAGCAACATAACCATATGAATCTTTCAGCACACGCTGCTTGCCCATCCCATGGATTAGTTTCAGAGAACCACCTTTGAAGACAGCGCTCTTTAATCATACTCTCCATTTCATCTTTGCTAGGACACGTTAAAATCACAGATCTTCCACCTAGTGCCTTTATATCAATATTAACTAATCCCATCCTTGTCATTTGGTCCTTCAATTCATTAATTGAGATTAACTTGTGAAGTTTTGCCACTGCGCTGCGGTATAGCCATCCGTTACCAGCAGGTTTAAGTGACACCCTTCGACCCCCTTGATCACTACATTTCAACCCCTTCTCTGTCTCCTTCCCATCACTACCGCTTTTATTTGTTTCAACTGAAACCATTTGTGCAAAGGATTTTCCATGAAAGTAACTCTTTTGCCCATTTTTGTCGATATCACAGAGAAAACCTTGATTCCTAAGGATTCCATCAGAGGTCGTAGCCACATGTGGTCGCTGGAAAAGAGGAACCTTCAAATCTAATTTGTTCTTACATTGATCAAAAGATGCTTCTTTGACATAAAGCTTTTTATCACTAACCCACAAACCATTAGCTTTTGATATTGCAACCCCTGCTGAGACGTCACAATCATATCTAACAAACCCAAATTTGGAACCAGTTCTTTTGCTGCGCTTATAGGGAATAAAAGCATCTTTAACAAATCCATAATTAGTGAAAATTCTCCTAAGCCAATTTTGATTTACTTCCTCTGGCAAGTTGTCAATGAAAAGAGTAAACAGAGATTGATTTTTACTCTGTAACACACCATTCTTATTCCTCTGTTTATTAAGCACAGAAACCCAACCTCCCGCACTTTGACTCCCAAATGCCATAATCACATGATTTGCACCAAAGATGTTCAAGATCGGAAAACAACAGCGAGAAGGCCTATCCAACCAACAACCAAGAAACAAAAGCGATCCCCCTGAGCAAATAAATCAGACTACCAGCCCAATCTAAACGAAAAGAGACTGACCTTGACGACGAAGATCGACGGCGAGAAGGTTCGGGTTGCGGCGTTGCGCTGAAATCCCAACGTGGATGGAGATCGGATGAATGAAGAATCGACACCAGCGGACACTCTCGGGGGATGGGGCTTCAGGGGGAAAGATCAAATGAGGGTTTTGGGGAAGGGCGGAAGGAAGCTCGGAGGAGGGGCAGCCAGCGCCGGCCGCAGGAGAAGGCGAGGGGTGGGCTAGGGTTTTTTGTTAAAAGGTTTTCTATTGGGATTAACTCAGTAAAACAATTTCCTTTCCTTTCTTCATTGCATTGTGCCACAGGTACATGAATGCTGTGTTTCCCATGGCTTCTTGGGGGAATTATAAATAGTGGTCTTCATTGAGATATTCTTCATCTTGACATCGATCTGGCCGAACCAATTCTACTACATCTTCGGATTTCTCTTCGTCGTCTTCATGATCCTTCTCGTAACCTGTTCCAAGTCAGCAATCGTGCTATGCTACTTCCAGTTGTGCAGCGAAGATTACTGTGGGTGGTAGAGAACTCATTTGACTGCTGGATCGTCCACATTGTACCTGTTCTGGTACTCCACCTTCTATTTCTTCACCAAGCTGGAGATTACAAAGGTGGTTTCCGGCATATCCTCAATTTTGGCTACATGTTGCTAGGGGCGTAAGCGTTCTTTGTCCTGACAAGAACGATTGGGTTCTACGCATGCCTGTGGTTTGTTCGGAAAATTTACTCTGCTGTCAAGATTGATTAACAAGAAATTAACAAGCATTGGCAAGCTTACAAGAAATTCAACTACTTTAAAATGGAGGGCTTACTATTGGAAAGAAACACACCCTTTCTGGCAGCACTCTTTACAATTCCATCGAACCTTAATTAGCACTGCATATGAGGCTAGACACAGCTTATTCTCCTCTTGAACTCCATGTATCTATTGATGTATATGATGTTGACTACTTGTATTTTGTTTTGTTGAGAACTCCCATTTCTTCATGGTACAGGGCGGCCGGGGAAAAAGAATTATATTGATGTTTTTCTGATGTAACTGCACCAGACGAAAGGAAGATCGTAACTTTGTGGTAGTGTTTGTGCAAGTTTTTGTGGTTGTATAGATTTTGGATGTGGCCAGTTTGTTTGCCAAAAGAATCTTTAGAATTTTGCAACATGAGTACTTGCTATATAGGTAATTTTTTTTTTGATATGATCAAGAGAGCTTACAAAGAAAACCAAAAGGAACGGCTTAAGGGGAAACCTCTTTAGCCATAATCAAATCTAACTCGGGTGGAATACAACCAGTAAGTAAAAGAAAGTAATTTCCTACTCAGACAATTAGGAGCAATCCAAGGGGCGATTCTTCTCACGGTTGCACCATGCGAATGACCACTGCCGTGACGCTGCCCAACTCTTAATGTCTTCCACCATCGCAGCGGAATATGCATTTGCCATAGGCTATTTTTTCAGGACTTGCAGAATTTCCAGAATCGCGGAACAGAAATGAGACCAAGGCTAGTGATGCCAACAAACTCTTCGAACGCCTACCTTCACAGAAGCGCGGCACTATAATGTGTGCGCGCCCCCGGCGAACACAAATTGCAGAGTATAAGTATATGCGAAGTGAATTGGAAAGTACGAGTACCAAAATGCAGAATTGGGCAACGATCCAAAATAAAAATAAAAAACAGCAGCAGCGGAATTGGGCTGGAATTTCTCTGCATTAAGACACTTTCCCAGGATAGGTGAATGGACACAAAATGGCCAACGGTCATTCCCGAATGGTAGGGGTGAGCATGGACCATATTGGTCCAGTTTTATACTCAGTAAATTAAGAACTAAATGATTACCTATGGATTATGATTTTGGAGAATCAAACTAACCCACAAAATTCATATGACCAAACCAATCCAAACTATTAAAAGGCGGTTCGGTTTCGATTTTGATTCACGGTTTGCTTGAATTGAGATATCGTCTCCATAAATTATTTGAAGTAGTACTTAAAATAGCTAACATTTACAGTAAAACTAGTTATATTAAAATCACCAAAAGTCACCGACATCAACCATCTAAATAAGAGTTGAATACAAGTAATTAGTGAAGGAATAGTGCGATAGAATAGAGTATTATATTAGAAAATTAGTTTTTGATAAAAAATAGTGGAAAATCTTTTGATTAAAGCTCAAGCTCTGTATGTTTAGTGCATTGAAATTATAGGAATAGGTTATCAAATTTAAAAGTTTAGGAAATTAAATAATCTTGGAATTGAAAGAACATAATGGTGGAATAGAACATTAGATTACGAAATTAATTTATTCCGTGTATCTAAAACAAATATATACTCCTTATATGGTTCGGATTGATTTGGAACTAGAATCGTTAACGTAAATTCATAGACCAAACCATTTAACAAGGTTTTTAATTTTTTTTTAAAATTGAGACCAAATCACTTTACTAAAAAACCGAACCAAATCATTCGGTTAACTTGGATTGATTTGAACTAGACTCACGATATGACAGTTATTTTGCTCACCCCTATCGAACGGGCAATTGTAATATTCCGAAATTTTTAATAAAATAAAAATTCCGTAATATTTGTTTTTCTTTAAATTCTTGTTTTAATTAATTAAATTCCAATTAATTAGTTAGGACCGCTTAAAAATCAAATCGAGCTTTCAAAATTCACAAAAAAATATTTTTATGATAATCGAGATTACTTTTTCACTAAGAAAGGCCGTGGTTAGCATCGAAATAATTTTGTGTCGTTACGATTAAAATCTTAGAATTTTCCGAAATCGAAAACCGGACGATCGATCACCGCGAGACTTATTCATGCGTATACCCGTACCCATTTCCTACACTCATCCACACCAAAATATCTTTCCCTCTCAAAACCTTCACCAGGTAACCTCTCTCTCTCTCCGGTAATATCTCTCTCTCCTCTCCTTCCTTCCTCTGCAATTTTCCTATAAATACCAACCCCTCCCTCCTCCAATCCGAACCACAGCCCCCCCCACCTCTCTCCAACCTCTGTCCATTCAGAAACCAGTAGATAGATAGGAGAGTGAAAGCCAAGCTCCGGCCATGGCTGTTTTGAGAGAGAAACCGAAAAGAAAGAGAAAAACGGGTTTGTGACTTATACCACCTCTTAACCCGAATTAACCTTTCCAAACTTCCATAAACACCTCAAGCTTCTTAAATAAGCCATCATCGGCCCAGAACAAATCTCGGACAGCCGTGCTCCGATCATTTTCTCCGGCGAACCGAAAAACTCAAAAACTCGTTTAAAGCTTGTTTTGATTAAAACCGAATGTATGTATCTCTTATTCCCCTATTTATAAGCATAAGAAAGTAGTTTTGACGTGTTAAAAGGGCTGGAAATGAGCCGGAACAAAAAAAAACAGTTGGCTGTCTGTTTTCTGTAAATTTTACCATTCTGATATTATTTCTGGGCCCGATTATCTATGTGATATTATTTACAGAGAAGACGACCCTTTTGATATTTATTTTACAATCTTAATGATATTTTTATTATTAAAAACTACTGACTTGATATTATTTTATGACTGTTAATATCAGTTTAGTATAAAACGTTACAGTTATATCAAATTAATTTATCTGGTAGATTAAATGGATAATTGGTAATACTTTTATAAAAAAAAATTAGATTATATGTTTTCTCAAACTTCTCTTACTATTTGATAATTACATATAATATCTTGAGATAAAAAAAAATATATTTAAATTAATAATACTTTTATTTAGTAATTTTAGAAAGGAAATCTAAGTATAAAGGTATTTATAATATTACTTAATATTACAAAAAGTAGTAACTATTCTTGTGACAAAATTTTCTTAAAAAGAAATTTGTTATAAACTATTTAGTATTTGGTAATATGTGGGGCTATTTTATAAAATAGTAAAAATTACTAATTTGTCATTATAGTTAATAAATTAGGTATATCACCTGTTAATAATACATAAAGTATTAAAAGACTTTAACAAAAGAACGATTTAATAAATTAAATTATGGAAACGTATTTCATAAATTTTGATGAGTTGTTATTGCCTTGTTGTTGCTACGTGAACGTAGAAATTGGATAATAGGTACCCCGGGTGGTATTCGTGCGTTGGAATAAATTGATTAGACGTTAAATCCCTAGGGAAAGTGAAATTATTGTTGTTACGGTCGGGAGATAACCAAAGTGGCCGAGGACCGTGGGTTTCCTGAAAGAATGGTCATCGGTATCGGCACTTGTGGTTTAAGACCAGTGGATCATTATTTTGCGAACCCTGAACATGGCACTGTTGGATTTATCTTCCGGATTTTCCGGGGGTGGATTTATTGGATGAAACCGGAGTATGGGTATCATTTCTCGCGGTTGGTTGGTTATCATTCGCTCCTTGTGAAGGTACAGCCGAGTTCGACCCGACATATAGTTTGGTCTTATTCGTCTGGGACCCCAGGCTGGGCAAGCAAGGGGAGGGTAAATCGGCAGAGTCGCCATAGTTCAGAGGTTGTTTGGGAGGATCATTTCTCATGGTAGAGAAATCTAGAAATCATTTAAAGACAAGATAATTCATAATATGCTCTTGATTGCTGTAACTTTATTATTTTGCTCATTATTATGTTATTGCTTATATGTTATGGGTTTAGGGTATCTACTGGGTGATTTATCACTCACGGATACGTTCGTATTCTGGTAAATCGGTTGCTTCGGCGATCAATTTGCCAGGAGTTGCAGGTAATAACGACATAGAATATCAGCCTTGCGAAATGGATCCGTACTATTCAGGAGAGATACCAGGGGCAGAGAGCCAGAGACTGAGCAAGATTATGCTTGGAATCCGTATCAGAACTAGAGTCGCTCTGAGTCTTTGCTCTGTGACGTCATATCACCCAAAGGCCTCCGTACATGTGGGGTAGAGCATATTACCCTCGACCTTGAACTGTAATAAAGAGATATTATTCTGTGGTTTGTAATAAAAAGAATACTATTTATGCTAAGTATAATATTTTAATGCTTCCGAAATTCTTCAGAAAATCGGGGCGTTACAAAATGCACCGGTTTGGCCCATTGATTGGATATATTCAGATGGTTACGCACCGGTTCAATTGGCAAGCTTCTAGAAGGGTATATAATTTTCTGGAAAAACAAAATAATAATATCGTATTCGGGCTTGAACGTAAATCCAAACTTGAGTTCAATAAACCGAAAGAAATTTTCCTACGTAACAAATGTGGGATCTAAGCAAAACTGCAAGTTTTTTTTTTTATAAACAACAACATAGGCGTTATCTCCAAACCATAACGGGATGAGATTAATTCACATAGGGTCAGCCATATAGTAAAACACGAACAAAAAGTAGTTAGAAGCAGCTAGGAGGGAGACTACTGGATGCCCAATCCAATCCCAAGATGCTACTCACACGGACTATCACCTCCCGACTGATTGGCCTACCTCCGAGAATCAAACTCAAATCTTTAGCGTGGGAGCAAATCCCCTGCCTTGTGGGGACAAACCTCATTGGGTGCATGCCATAAGCAGTTTTGAGTAATTAGTGAATGCACAAAATTACTTTCCTTCTGCAAGTGAACGCCTTCTAACTAGCTAGAACCCTTTTCATATGAAGTGTGGGTTCTACTTTGATTTTGACCCAAAGTTATAGTTGTGACTCAAGTAAGCCATTAGCCAATCGTCCCTACTCAAACCATTCGTATACTAGTATTTTAGAGCTTGTTGAAAAGATTAGTCATGCCAAAAAATCAGGCTAATTGCATATCGTTTCATATAATTTGGAAACACGTGGCTTGGAACGTAACAATATTATAACACCGAATCAAAATCTATTTAATTCATTTATCTTGAAATAAAATGCATTCTGAAACTCTATCAATCGATATCCGATTATCCAATTTTTTTTTTTACGTGGTTATGCATGTTATCGATGGGTTCTAAAATGTAAACAACTTGAATCATCAAAGTGGGCTTGAAAAAGACCAAAAATGGACAAACTGGACAATCCAATATATTTTCATGGATGGGAGAGAGGATCTCTTGCTATAACAAAAACATTTAACACATAAAATAACTAATCAATTTCAGATGCTCTTAATAGTTGGGTTATTGTTGTTTTAGTTTAATATTCTACATATATGGAGTTCATTTTAATTTGATATTGTTATACTCACATCAATCTATAATGTGTTTTCCCTTCAAAACCACATAAATCCTAATATTTTAGATTTTTGATGTTTTTATAAAAACTAAAGAGAGAGAGAGAGAGAGAAACGTGGGGAGGAGAGAGAGTAATTTGAGAGAGACGTGGAAGTGGTATGAATATGGAGGGAAAAAATCAATGCCTCCAGAGCATCGCCACATGGTGTACGAAACTCATTCTTCAACTTTCAGAACATCAGGGAGTGGTTGTTGATAACCACTTTGACGAAATCTTACAATTTTTTCTCCTAGAAATGAGATCATTACCCTCTTTTGCGTAACAAACGTTACAATTACTGGCTATATATTATTCGGCTGTGCTCTACTCGGAAAATTAAAAGCTTTTGTTGCTTATTTTACTCCATACTTGAGGTTGCTTTCCGTTGATTATTTTGAGTGTAGGGAAACTACAATGGTTCGTGAGCTTAATTTGCTTCACAAAAGAGAACTTGAAGATCGTTAAAATTTGGGAAAAGAACACCATTCAACCCTGCATAGAAGGGGGTGTATCCTTCAGAAAGGGAGTGCAATTCGCATGCTGCGACCACCCTACAGGTTATTCTAAGATGTCTTAATAAAGTATATTTTTTTTCTTTTTTTTTTCACTACACTTTTTAGACTACCACAAGTTTAAAAAAAAAAAAAAAACTTTCAAACTTCTTTCCATGCCCAAACATTCTCTCATTAAAATTTTTAAATTTAATATTAAATCATACTGATAAGGGGTAAATAATATAACAAGACTTTACCCGTAACTATAAATAACATTAAACTGCCCTTGTTTGACTGTTTCGTCATTTCTATTTTTTCGTCTTTAGTGATTTTTTATCAGATCATTTATTTACTTTTTGAATATATATAGTATATCTCTATTCAAAAAGTAAAAAGGTATGTTAATGCATGAGAGAGAGTCTCTTCAAATTCATGCATGTAGATGTTAAAAAATTCATGCATATCTCAATATATAAATAGGCTCACTTGCTTTTTGAATTTCATCCCTCCAACCAAATTGAGAATGCATCCTAAAACAAAGGCCGCTTTTATTATGAGTATATTTTGTTGGAGACCACGGAAAATAATTTTAACTACAACCTATCCAACAGGTCGTGATCCACTACATTTATGAGTGCCAAACCCCTCACCACCACCACATATATCCCACAATCAGACACCCTACCACTGAAAGGTGGTAGGTGATGGTGGTGAGCAGTCTGGCGCTCATAAATTTGGTGGACTTGGTGGTTGGATTGAAGGTAGAATTATTGTCGGTGGTCTCCTACAAGATGTATTCAAAATAAGAGCGGGTAGGCTTTGTTTTAGGATGCATTCTTGGTTTGGTCGGAGGGTTGAAATTTAGAAAGCATGGGAGACTGACTATATATCTCGAGATATATAGTGCCAAAGTTCGGTGTCCTAGGGGCTGCCTGTGAGCCGACGATGTCTCACTCACTCCGAAAGTTAATACAGAGATCTATCTTTCTGGAGAATAGAGAAGTCCAGCGTAACGGAAGGAGGATGTGTGGTGCGCGGATTGCGAGTGTCTTCTATCTGCCTCGCATGGATTGCGAGACTCTTCTCACTGCTACCATGCACTCATTCCTCACCGGCGTTGCCCCTCGCGATTTTGAAATGGTCTACTCTTTCTCTCTCTCTGATCATCTTTGTTCTTCATGATTGCAATTCAATTTCATATCGTACAATTATATATACAAATTTTTTCCGATCTCTTAAAAATGAATTAATCAACTTCCGTTGCAATATGTACGTATGCTTTCATATAATGCACATGACAAACTCACTCACTCTCTCTCTCTCTCTCTCTCTCTCTCTCTCTCTCACACACACTTTTGTTTCTTCATGAGTTAAATTCAATTTATTTTCTACAATTTCTAAATTTTCCGTCTTTGACGATCAGGCCACCGATTTTTTAATTTATTTTAATATGGAGGGCCTGTAATTTTTGATACTCTTTTGCCTATACACAAAATTACTGGCCTAGCTTGGGCCCCCAAATACCTAGGGCCGATCCTGATTGTGAGGTATAAATTACGTTCATAGATATATTCTAGGGCGGACTTTGAAGACAATTCTTCTAATTTTGACCGACAAAATAAAACAATAGCTCCTATAAATGAGGCCTACACATGCACGTGGACTAAATTCTGGGCTATTTTGAAGGCAAGTCCTCAAATTCGAGGTAGAATAACGATTCACCTCTTTTGTGGTGCAATTTCATCGTCAGTCTTCTGTGCAATCCCGTGCGAGATAATGTCAAAGCAGAGGTCATTGTGCTTAATTAATTTAGACACTTGGACTCGGAGAAAAAATCTATATATATAATGCCATCTTCCCTCAAATTGTTGTCCCTCTTCCCTCTATTTTCACAAAGCAATTTCTTTCTTTTTTTTTTTTTTTTTTGGTAAACCGGGAACATTAAAAGGAAAATTAAGAGTCATACAATAGTCTGGGGTATTCCACCCCATTGGCATCTTCGCAAAGTTGCAAATTAATACAAGTCGGAACAACATTTAATAAGTGAAAATCAAGAGCATCATCAAAGGACATATTAGCTAGTAAGTCAGCACATTTGTTTCCTTCACGGTAGACATGGTCTATCTTCTCCACTCCCAGCTGTCTCATCAGGCATCTGCAATCATGAATGAGATTATTTAGTGTGTGTCGGGGTTGGTTTGGACCCATAAGGAGCTGAATGACTGTCTGAGCATCAATTTCCACACAGAGTGGGACAAGCTGCTTGCTGTGGGCGAGTTGTAGGCCATCCCTAAGAGCCCATAATTCTGCTTCCAGTGCTGTCACTGGGTAGAGAGATCTGTGGAAGCCTACTATCCAGCTTCCTTTTTCATCTCTGATTAAACCACCTCCTGTGGCTTGAGGTGGATCCTTCTTGCATGCACCATCTGTATTTAATTTAAAGAAGGACGTGCCGGGAGGGCACCATTTCACAAGCACAGTACTTCTATTTCACAAGCACAGTACTTCTTTCTTTTTTTTCGCTCACCTATGTCTCTCTCTATCTCTATTCCCTATGTTAGACCACCCATCGCCATCATCATCCCAGTGCAACTGAAACAGATGCATGGTAGGTTTCTCTTTTAATCATGTCGGCATCTTTTCACAAAATGTAATGGCTTTTATAATAAACGGGTGAATTCTTTACGCTGAAGTCTATATATTTTAAAATATTGCAATGTGTTGTTTTTAACTCTAAGTGATTTTATGGAACATGTATATTAATAGTTATTGATGTGGTAATATTTTGTTCTAAAATATTTTTTGCAAAAAATTTTATCTAGAATAGTTAATTTGCATAAGGGGGTTTTAGATTCAAATAAATAACA
This sequence comes from Rhododendron kiyosumense, assembly GCA_019656275.1. Lineage (NCBI taxonomy): Eukaryota > Viridiplantae > Streptophyta > Magnoliopsida > Ericales > Ericaceae > Rhododendron > Rhododendron kiyosumense. The sequence continues at coordinate 10,265 of BPLS01024111.1, read as the reverse complement.
TAATTTACATGAGCTCCATAGCAATGAAGGCGCCATCTTGCTAGGTCGGTGAACCATGTCCCTGAAATTAGTCGCTTGAGCATTGTCACCAATCAAAAATCCCAACATGAATACGTATTTTGCTTCGGGTGCAAATTGAAAATTTTCCTGATGAATCATAAGATGGTTGTTTTATCCTATGCCATTCATGCATCCACTCAATTGTGACATGCGTTTGTTTTCCCTTTAGAATGCAAGGGGCGTCTAATCTGCACGATGGGTGTTCGGACGGTACAAATATAAGTAGAAGGTGGTTGATCTCTTTGTGCGTGATTGTTTTGAAGTAGGGTTCACCCTATTGATCACAAGCAACAGTCCTTCCAAAAAAAGACCGCCCATCAAGTTTTGTAGGGCATCCATTTGATTGTGGTAAGAGTTTCCTATGTGAGGCGCCTGTTTGTGAAATATTATTGTGGACCAAACGGTCACCGAAAACAAAATGACTCTTCAATGGTATAGAGGTATTATGGTCTTCTTTCTCCACGCAATCGATGTTGCACGCCGAAATATGGCTTGCGGTGTTGCCCCCAATCCCAAGTGATACTAGTGAAGAAGACAATAGCCGAATTGATTTAATCCAGCTAGGACTTCTGATTGTTCTAAACATTCTATATGTTCTGAACGGTTACGCGAATCAATGCATTGCTACAAAACCAAAAAAGCAAGAACTGCCAACCTAAGTAGAAGGAAGGATTGCCCCATCACATGGGGGGAAGTTACAATTATGTAAACAGACTCGATAGCGCTAGATCGCGTCTCAAAGTAGTTTGATGTTCTTTCTTTTAAATATATATTTAATTGTAAGTCAACTTTTGATCAGGGATACGAGTGAGGATGGAAATACTTGATGGAGATGGATGAGAGAATGGTAGTACAAATACCAGTAAGCAGATCTCTTTCGCATCGAAAGGGAATACTTCAATCGGCAACTCAGGCCCATTGTTTGATGAACTCCCAAATGAGGTTTCCCTCGAATACACATTCAATAACAATGCTATGATTGAAAATATTGTACACTTGATTTTGTCCCCACACTTTGCCGCATCTTCGCTCATCTTCGTCATTGTCAATTTCATCACCTCCATCAAGATGACAGTAACACCGTTGCTGTCCTCCGATCCCGTTTTCTCTACCACCACCTCTCTAGCGGAGGTTGTTCATTCTTCATTTTTTCTAGACGAGTAATACCGTAAAACATCATTTGGAAAAAATGGAGAATGAACAACCTCCGCCAGAGAGGTGGTAGCGGAGAAAATTGGTTTGGAAGACTGCTGTGGTGTTACTTGTCATTTTCATGGAGGTGACCAAATTGGCAACAACGAAGATGTGCGATGATGCGGCGAAGAGTGGTGATAAAATCGAGTGTACAATTTTTTCGATTATAGCATTTGTATTGATTGTGTATTTGTGGGAAACCTCATTTGTGAGTTCGTCAACCAATGGGCCTAAGTTACTGATTGAAGTCTTGCCTTTTGATGCAAAAGAGATCTACTTTCTGGTATTTGTACTACCATTCTCTCATATCCATCTCCATCCAGCATTCCTATCCTTGATCAAAAGTTAACTTACACTTAAATGTGTATCTTAAGAAAGACCATCGAACTACTTTGAGACACGATCTAGCGCTCCACATCGAGTTTGTATACATGATAGTAACTTCCCCTGGTGGGGCAATCCTTTCTTCTAAGTAGGTTGGCAGTTCTTGCTTTTGTGGTTTTGTAGCATTGTATTGACTCACGTAAAGATTCAGGACATACAAAATGTTCACTACAATCAAAAGTCCTAGCTGGATTAAAGCAATTTGTCTCTTGTCTTCTTCACTAGCATCACTTGGGATTATGGCAACACTGCGACCCATATTTCGGCAACATTGATTCCGAGGAGAAAGAAGACCATAATACCTCTGTACCATCGAAGTGCCATTATGTTTTCGGTGACCATTGGTCCTCAATAATATTTCAAAAACAGATTCCTTAGGAAACGCTTGTTACAATCAAAAGGACATCGCCTTGCAAAACTTGATAGGAGCATCACTTGCGATCAACAGGGCGATCCCTTCTTCGAAACAATCAACCACAAAGAGAACCACCTTTTGCTTATATTTGTACTGTCCAATTGCCGTTTCGCTTTCATCGTGTGGATTAGATGCCGCTGCATATTAAAGGGAAAAAAAAAACTAGTACCTGTTTAATACTTACAATGGGCAAACGAACAAAACAAACACGTCTCAATTGAGTGGACGCATGAATGGCGTGGGATATAGCAATCATCTTATGATTCATCATGAAAAATTTCAATTTGCACCCTATGAAGCAAAACAAGTATTTCTGTTGGGATTTTGGATTGGTGATGATGAGGCTCAAGCGACGAATTTCAGGGACATGATTCGCCAAACTAGATGGCACGTGCATGGCTATGGAGCTCGTGTAAATTATGTTATTTATTTGAAGCTGAAATCCCCTAACTATTCTAAATAATTTCTTTTGCACAAAATTATTTAGAACGAAATATTACCACATCAATAACTATATATACAGCTGGTACATAAAATCAGTAAAAGTTAAAAACAAAACGTTGCAATATGTTGGGCCCGAAGTGCCCCTATGAATTTAGTTACACAAGCCACTCCCTACGACTGCTTTAAAAACAAACTTGTGGGTGCGATGTTCAATGTTATAAAAGGCTTAATTGAAACCCTTCATACTCCAATTAGATTTAGGAGAGATGGTGAAAAAACGGTCCGACAAGTGGTATCAGAGCCAGGAAGTCATGGGTTCAAGTTACGGGAGCGTCATCGCGGGGGACGGATTGTTGGGCCCAGAGTGCCCCCATGGATTTGGTTATACAATGCCACTTCATGCGACCGCTCTAAAAACAGATTTGCAGGTGCAATGTCGAATGCTATAAAAGACTTAATTGAAATCCTTCCTACCACCAATTGGTTTTAGAAGATATGGTGAAAAAGCAGTCCGACAATATATTAAAATAGACATCTAGCGTAAACAATTCGCGGATTTATTATGAATCAAAGCCATTGCATTTTGTGACAAGATGCAGATATAAACGATCTCCGGAGGACCTTCCCTGTTTTTTTTGGTGGGGCTATAGATGATTAGGATTCCTTTTCCTTTGATATAGACATATAGTCCTTCCCCCCTTTTTGTTTGATGTGCAGTAGATGATGGGAACTCATGTTTCTTTGATACTGCTTTCATGGTCTTTTCACCATGGTGCCAGAATGGTTCAGAATCATGAATTGCTGTGGTGTTGATGATTGGGTTTCTCTTTCCTTTGATATAGATAGCTGTCCGCGGAGTATCCAGCCATGCCTCTGCTGCTGCTCCTTCTTCATACTCAAATTATGGATTATTTAGGCTATGTTTGGTAACACTGTCACTTTTCTGTTTTCTGTTTTCGATTTGCTGAAATCAGTTTTTACTTTTCCTAAAAAAAAGTAAAACCAGAAAACATGTTTATGTCAACTTGTTTTTTTAAAAAAAAAAAATTTGCTGAAACTAGTACGTTTTTTATTTTTTGAAAGTGGTCTTTCTTGCAAATTTCTCCACTAGTTTCCAAATAATACAAGAGAGAGAATCATCCTAACCATTGCAATCATGTTAGAAACAAATTTCATAATTGATATTCTGGAAGAAAGGGCCGGGTAGATAGATCAGACAGAACCGGCTTAGAGGGGAAGCCGAAGAAGCCGTCACTTCCGGCCCCCAATTTTTTAGCCCCAAGAGGGCTCCAAAAATAAAAAGTCTACACACACAGACAATCTATGCACAGATTGTGCACAGATTTTAATGTAGGGCCCGCCACGGGTCCCAAATAAATGATCCAAGCCGTTCAATAAATATAAAACATTTTTTTAAGAGTTCCCTCAAAAAATCAGCTCAATTCGATATCTATAAATGTTCGATTCAATTGTCGAACATTTCATTCATATTTAAGAATAATGAAAAGCTAGACGATTGGATCGAGTATCATAGGTATCGAATTGAGCTAATTTTTTACGGGAACCCTCAAAAACTTGTTTTAAATTTAATGAGCGACTTGGATTATTTGTGTAGGACCTGTGGTGGGCCCCACAACGGAATCTGTGCACAATCTATGCACAAACTGCTGTGTGTGTAGCAAGGCTTCTCCAAAAAATACAATTTTTTAGTTTTAAATAATAAGAAGTTTCAATTGCCTTGCTTTGAGTAACATCTTCTTGTGCAATAATCAACTATTCTCAATGCTATGATTCTTTTTTTGAACAGAACGCTATGATTCTTGAACAGTTACAATTCTCAACGCTATTCTGGAATGTCATGGGAATCAAACACAAGTATTTGAGAACATTCCCGTCATTTTAACAACGTAAAAAATTACTATTATGAGAAATAGGAGTACAACTGAGCAAAGCTTTACTCTCAGCAAGTCTTGGCCCAAGGTTCATATATGAAAACATCAGATTCAACCATAAATCCAAATTATGTAATAGAAGGGAAAATGATAGTTCTATTGTATCCTGGTGGGTGGAGAGGGGGGGGGGGGAATGTGAAAGTGAGAGAGAGAAAGAATAAGAGGAAATAAAAAAGGCCTCCAAGGAATTGTAGCGGAGCCATTTTAGTAGCCTGTTTTTTGCTTTTGAAAATAGTAAAAGTAGAGTTTTGTTACTTCCTCAAATTTTGAAAATAGTGAAAGTGATTTTCAGAATTTGAAAGTGAAATTAGGCACCAAATAAGCTTTCAAAGTTGATTTTGAAAATTCAAAAAATGAAAACAGAAAATAGAATGGCTACCAAACATGACCTAAACTTTTGAAGACGTTTTTGCAAATTCTCTTTGCTGAAGTTTAACTCATGAGCTTAGTCTGCTATGTATCATCAGTGCTGAAGTTTTCCAAGTTTTATTCTGGAAGTCAGATATCAGTTCATCCACGCTCCTCATCTCCAGATCGACGGTCGACGTTCGTGGAGTTTTGTTTGGTGCTGCACCTATCAACCTTTCAAGTTGAGGCAGAGCTTTATTATCTATGTTTTGTTTTCCTTGGTTGGTTCTGGATATATGTTTTCCTTGGTTTGTTCTGGTTTTGGTTGGCTCCAGGCCGTTCTTCTTTCCCTTTGGTGGCGACTGGCATATGATTGCCTCCAACCTAGGTGTCAATATAGTTGGGATCTAAGTTGTTGGTTTTTTTAAGTGGAGTCGAATGAGTAAAAATGAATTCTACTCATATGATCAGTTGGGGCAAAAATGAATTTTAAAGGGGAGTCAAATGAGTAAAAATTGGGTGAAAATTATACCAATCTCTTAAAAAAATTGGGAAGCAGCGGGGTCAGCTGCCCCACCTTGACTCTTAATCCCTCTGCCCCTGGTTGTGATGCCGTTTTTCCTTTTCCTTTTAATCTTTATAATTTCGGTTCTTTGATTAATAAAAATTTCTTTGCTGATCAAAAAAAGAAAAGAAGAAGATGCCAATATGATTAAAAGAGAAAAACCTACCATCTACTTCAGTTGCACTGGGCCAACGGTGGCGATTGGTGGTCTAACAGAGAGAATAGAGATAGAGAGAGACGTATGTAGGTGAGCGATTAAAAAAAGGTTGCTTTGTGAAAATAGAGGGAAGTGGGACAGCGATTTGATGGAAGATGGGGGGTATTACATAGACTTTTTCACGGCCGAGTCTACTAAATGTCGAAATTAAGCACAATGAGCTCTAGTTGAGATTATCTTGCACGGGATCGCACAGAAGACTGACGATGAAATTGCACAACCAAAGCGGTATAGAGACATTTTTGCGGGAATTGTGATTAAATTCTTCCTCAAATTTGAGGACTTGCCTTCCAAGTAGCCAATGTAGGCCTCATTTATATGAGCTATTATTGTATTGTGTCCGTCAAATTTTGAAGAAATGTCTTGAAAAACTGCGTAGGAATATAGCCATGATCGTAATTTATACCTCATACCTAGAGCCAGCTCAAGGTATTTAGGACTCTAGGCCAGATGGTGGAATGGGACCTTACATAGATTTTCAATTAAAAAACAATAGTGAAAATATTTATCTATTTTAATTCATACTATTTAACGTGGTATATAATTCGGCTTCAGTGGCTTAGGTTGTTACCGTGGTTCTATACATCTTTGGCAAATAAACACTTCAAATAAGTATCCTACTGTTAGCACCTTAATTTCCAAGGCTTGCTAAGTTTGGCTAGCGGTGGCACCTTGCACCCTAGCCAACTGGTGGAAACAAAGGTATGAGGCAGGCATGTCTTGACAAGGTGATCCGATGGTGGCGGTTGGTGTCGGCACTGGTCCATTTGGCAAGTAGCAGTTGGGATGTACGTGAAGGCCCGGTGATTATTGGGCATGGATGCTAAACGGGAATCTAGCTTGTGAGACAATGCAATCAGAAAACGGCTAAGTATATGGAGCTGGGTGGGATCAGGCAAAACGGTTAACAACGGTTACTACATTCTTTACATGTTGCTGGCAAGTAGGGACAGGTGTCCCAAGCAGAATCGAGTAGTTATTAGCAGTTATTTCTAGGCAGTTTCAATTTTCTGTGTGCTGGCAGCTTATGGCTATGCCAGCACAACCCTAGGGCAGTTGGGGGTGTCAACTGCAGATCATGGGGCCATCCCATGATCCCATTTACTTAGTGGCCACGTTTTATAGCCTTATAAAGGCACTGCATTTTCTAGTCTAAGGCAGAGAGTTGTTCTGTCTAGTACTCTAAGTGTTTTCCTTGTATTATTGGTGCAATAAAAGGTTGGGACGGGTTCCTATAAACTGTGTGCGTGCTAGATTTCACTCAAACTCGTGTGTGTGTTTTACTTTATTGGCTGAGACCAAGATCTTGGTGGAAACTTGGTGCCATCACGGGCAGAATTTGTAGGCGAAATACAGCCCCGTGACACCTACCAACGTTTGAACTCAGGCGCTTTTTGTGAAAGGGACATCTCTTATGTTGGGCGGTGACCTCTTGAGCTTTGCACAAGGCCGGCCTTGCACATAGTAATATGTACAGTATCTTGCACACAGTGCCGGCTCAAGACTTTTGGTGGCCGGAAGCACGCTTAAAAAATGAGGCATTTATTTATTTTTCTACTCTTTTTGTCCCAATTTGTTTGTCCACTTTTTGACTTTTACTTGTCCTAAAATGTTTGTCCACTTTAGTCTCTTACCATTTGAACAAAAGCGGAGTAATTTTTTTCAAAAAGTTTGGAGGGCAATTTTTGGAAAGTTGATCATTTATTGGTGTAATAATTGTGTTTCCTTAAAAAGTAACGTTGTATTTCCCAAATTGGACAAACAAATTGAGAAGAAGGGAGTAGTATTAAAAGAAATCAAAATAGCAAATTCGAAACAAATAAAAAAATATGTGTTTGCCATAGAATATGCCTTATTTTCTTTTTTCTTTTTTAACGCCTTAGTGTTTCTAATGAGAAATTCCACAATTTGGGCCTATTTTGTGGCTACTAAATTTTAATTTAGCCTATTGTGTGTAAAAAAGGCTAGTGCAATTTTTTTTGGGACCATATATACATACACACATATAGGGATTTTAAAAATTTGAGGGCCCTTGTTTTAAGTTTTTTTCGGAGGCCGGACGTGCAGGCTTCCCTGGCCTTGGCTATAAACCGGCACTGGTTGCACGTAACCATTTTGTGTATTCAAACGCCTTTAACCCGTGAAAAAAATTAAAAGCTTTTAACCGTATTATTCTCTTCTTTACCTTTGAGAACAGTATCTCCATTGCCAAGTCAGTCTAATTTTGTTATTAATTTTTTCACTGCCAAGTCAACCTTGTCTGTTGTCTCTCGCCTCTGTTTAACCGGAAGTTGTCATAACTACCATAATCGGCAATTCTACAGAAGTTCTCATACTATTGTCCAGTTTAATTATCCCGCCACGATGGGGCTTTTTATGAGAAGTTCAATGCATTGGCTGTCCTCGGTCGCTAGCTAATATTTCAACTCTGGGATGGAGGTACGTAGAAACTTTTTTTTTTGGGGAAAAAATTTTACATACTAATATTAATAGGATATTTTAAAGTTTGTGTGTAATGGAAGGAGGATGTGGGGATGGATTGCATGTCTCTTCCCTTTGCTTGTTCTGCTTGTACCGTGCACTCATTCCTGCTACCCGCTAAGAATTATTCTTGGTCGTGAAAAATTATTTCTGGCAGCGAAGAATTATTCTTGGCCACAAAGGATTACTCTTGGACGCAAAAATTTAATCTTAGCTTCAAAGAATTACTCTTAATCGCAAAGAATTACACGTAGCTGCAAAGATTTACTCTTGGAGGCGAAGAATTACTCTTTGCCTCAAAAAATTACACGTAGCCGCAAAGAATTACTCATGACAGTGAAGAATTACTTATGACCGCGAAAAATTACTCTTGACAGAGAAAAAACTACACGTGCCCGCGAACAATTAATCTTGGCCGAAAATAATTACACTTGGCCACACAGAATTACACTTGGCGGCAAAGAATTACTCTTGGTCGAAAAAAATTACTCATGGCCGCGGAAAATTACTCTTGGCCGCAAAATATTACGCTTGACGGTGAAGAATGACACTTGGCCGCCCAGAATTACACTTGGCCAGCAAGAATTACTCTTGGCCATGAAGAATTATACATGGCTGCACAAAATTACATTTGGCCGCACAACATTACTATTGGCCGCAAATAATTGCGTTTAGCCGCATAGAATTACACTTGGCCGCCAAGAATTACTTAGCTGCCAAGAATTACACATAGCTGCAAAGAACTGCTCTTGGCCGCAAGAAATTGGTCTTGGCCACTAAGAATTACACTTGGCCGCAAAGAATTACATCTAGCCGCACAAAATTACTCTTGGCCCCAAAGAATTACCCATGACCGCAAAGAATTGCGCTTGGCCGCACATAATTACACTTGGCCGCCAAGAATTACACGTAGTTGCGAAGAATTGCTTTTGGCCCTAAGAATTACACTTGGCCTTACAGAATTACACTTGGCCGCCAAGAATTAGGCTTGGCCACACAGAATTACTCTTGGCTATCAAGAATTATACGTAGCCGCAAAGAATTGCTCTTGACTGCAAGGAATTATTCTTGGCCGCCAAAAAAATACTTTTGGCCATTGCTCTTGGCCGTGAAGAATATTACTCTTAGACGCGATTTCGAAACGGTCCCCCTACTCTCCCTCTGTCTGATCATCTTTGTTCTTTATGATTCCAATTCAATTTCATACTGTACAAGTTTAATTTTGTCCGATGTGTTCTGAATGAATTAATCAACTTCCGTTGTATGTACGTATGCTCTCATATGCTGCAAGTGACAAACTGTGTCGACTCTCTCTCTCTCTCTGACATCATTTTGGTTCTTCATGAGTTAAATTTAATTTATTCTCTGTTGTGGTTTCCCCACGTTTAATGGAAAGAAAAGTTAATTAGCCTTGACCCATTTTAAGACCCAAATTTAAAATTTGGGCAAAATCCACAAAAAACTCTCTCCAATCTTTGACCCATACTCTTCCCATTTTGGGTTTTACTCATTTGTTTGCCCAAATTTGGGACAACCAAAGTCTGACCCATTTTCCAACGTCTCTTTCTCTTTAAAGTTTAACGGCTCTTTGCCTCTTTCCATTCCATTCTTGCCATGCCTTTTTAAGAGCAGAGAACTAGCGTAATTAAATTGATTGCTTCTTCTCTTCTCTTCTCCTCTCTCTCTCTCTCTCAACCAATGTACAATTGTGAGTTTCCAATTTGTACATGGATGAATATGAAATTCTTGAGGATTGTATGAGTCTAGAACAAACTCATGGAATAGAAATTATATCGCAAAATTCTCCTGTGGCAGTAGGAAGCCAAAAGCAATCGATCCATTGTCTAGTTGATGTGAGAAATGAACCAATCTCTCCAACGTATATTGGGTAAGAATTTGTCTAGGATAAGAATATATTGAGAGGGAGATTTGTTTGGAAAAAGGGAAAAATGGGAGGGAAATAAATTAGGAGATGTAGTTGGAAAAAAATGGAAGGAAATAAAAATGGAGGGAAATACTATTGAAAGCATAAAAAACAAAATATTTGGGTAATGAATCATTTTGCCATTGGAGTGAGCCTAACCCAAAATGGATTTTGACCCAAATTTAATTTGGGTCAAAATTTGAGTCAAGGCTGGAGATGCTCTTAGCTTTGCGTAGTGGAGAGCATTTGAGGCGTTTAGTCAATGGCTGTATGTGACTTTA
>BPLS01024110.1:0-16441 GCA_019656275.1 Rhododendron kiyosumense | reverse complement strand
TGGCAGGGGATATCAGGGTCCCATAATTAGCCTGGCAGGAGCTAACGCTCATATTGAACACTCAAGGCCTAACCTTCGAGGTAGGTGCTTGGCAGGGATATCAGGGTCCCATAATTAGCCTGGCAGGAGCTAACGCTCATATTGAACACTCAAGGCCCAACCTTCTAGGTGAGTGCTTGGCAGGGGATATCGGGGTTCCATAATTAGCCCGGCAGGAGCTTCGGCTCAAGACACACACGAAGAGATGACGTTGGACATATGAAGGGTGGGAATGGTTCTAGTGTGAGTCAACGGATTTTGGTATTCACGCTCGGATTATGGAGTTTGACCCGTATTGGATTGGTTTGGTCTTCACAAGTCATTTTGGAGTAGAAATGAAAGTTTTTAAGGGAAAGAGAGTTGATATTCCGTAATGTGAAATTGTGATAGATTGTGGTATTTACGCATGTGGTAATTGAGGTGGTTGAGAACCTATTGTAAGTTTGTTTGGTTTGATGTGAACTTAGTATAGTTTTGAGTTTGACATGAGTCTGACAGGAATCACGATAGGATGCTTAGAACATAGAAGTCGATATCCATTTGTCTATTGTGGTAAATCCCTATTGTTCGTGTTGTTCATTGAAACTTATTCATCTCTGGTGCATAATTCAACTCATTTTCGTATAGCTTGTGTAAAGATTTCTCTACTGGGCGCGTGTTTGCTCAAACCTATTATCATTTCAGGTACAACACTGGGTTAGTGACATGGAGTGCATCATCGCATTGAAAGGGGTTTTCAGGAGCTAAATGTATATTTGTAAATCAAATTGTATCGTAATGTACTGGAATGTCTTAATTTGAAACGTTGTATTTGAGGACAAAATTGAGGATTTGGGAACAGTATTGTATTTTGGGGTATTGGCTATACTATTGTGAGGATTTATAATTCAAATGGTATTGTTATTTATGTTTAAAATCAAGGGCGTGACAAAGGAAAAGAGATATTGAGGCATTAATTGGCTGCCATAGAAGCCAACCATGGGGCACAAACAATAACCTTGTGTCTTTACCAAACAAATGAAAACTACCCTGGATCATTCCTCTTTAGCATATGAAAGCATCAAGATTACCCTTATAAACTATTGAGGTTATATATAATTTCAACAACTATAACTTTAAATGAACCCTATAACATTTCTGGGCCCATTAATCATAGACTCCAAATTTTACCATGCAAATCGAAGAAAGCCCTAGAAGACAAAATTATCAATAATTATCTTTTTTTCTCTTACTTGAATACGAAGATGAGTGGGGCGAAGGGTACGTCCAACAACACAACTTGTTGGGGTGAAATTTGTCAACAAGTAGAAAAACCCACATGGTTTGTTGTATGACAAACAGTAGCAAGAGCCAATCCAAAACCGACCCCTCAAAAATCAAGCCCTATTTGGATCAATTGCACAGCAGTTTTTCAAAATACAATAGTTTTTTCCTTCTCGTTCAAGGAGTACCCATTTGCATCTATCGTATTTTTTGGATTCTAGTGTCCAAATATCTAAGGGTACCAGGGCACAAAAGTTTATTTCAAACCGAGCCTTAGGATTCATGTGGCAGACAGTAGCCCCAAATACTGTCAAACAAACTATAGAACGGAATCAAGAAGACAGAATAAAAAATCAAGTCAGATATTAGGGTATGAAGCTTCAGATTTTCGAAAAACAAAGGAGGAGGAACAAACCTTTGGGTGGAAGACATAACGAACTCAGGATTGAAACCCTAGCACAACAGCAATCGATCCTGAGCGAGCAAAAAAACCAGTTACGCAAAAAGATAACAAAGTCAAGTTGATTTGCATAAAAAAAGGACCCAACAAAGCTGATGCAAACTATTTTTTTTTTAAATCTAATTTCATAAAAACCAGAGAACGACAAAACAATATCAACATCTATGCAAATAAAACTCGTGATCTACTAAGCATGCAATAGCGAGGAGACGATCGGCTACATAAAATAGATCGGCTGAACATCGGTACCCACAACAATCAAACTTAAAAGTCAGGAAGGGAAACCCACCAAAACCTAAATAGACGGCCCTTGCGAAGGCAGATCGACGGCAAATGGTGGTTGGGCCAATCGAGAACGTTGGTTGACGATATAGTCGGCGTGATAAAACGACGTTCGGCGGGATACAAGGGCAAGATCGGCTGAGAGGGAGAGTTCGTACAGATCAGGCGAAGTGATTTAATCGACGAGGATCGGCGTAGTTCGATGGTGACGACCGTCGGTAGCTCGGTCCGATCGGCAGAGAGGAAGGGTAGCAATGGTGGGGGTTGGTGGGAGGGGAGGAGTCGCCGCCTTCCCCCGCCCCCTTCTGTCGTACGCCGTTGTTGAGAGAGAGAGAGAGAGAGAGAGAGAGAGAGAGAGAGAGAGAGGGAGGGAGGGAGGTTGAAAATGGGAAGTCTGGGGAGGGTGAAACGCTGGTTTTCATTTTGGAAAGGGTGAAATGCTATTGAAGAGTTCTGGGACGCTATAATAAATAGGGCGGGAGTGTTTCCTTAGGTCCTAAATGGCCGAACGCTATAATTGTCTCTTTACAATAACATTTTTAAAAAAATGCTACTCCCTCCGTCCCATTTTCATTGTTCTTTTTTGATATTCGTGTAGTTTTCAATCGCTTATATCTTTCAATGTGAATCTCCAAAAATATGCAATATGGATCTTATTTGATAGATTTCAATTTGTTCTATAATACAAAGATGTCAAAATAATGAAAAATATTATAGATTGAAAGATATACGTAAGAGACAAAAAAGTGAAAAAGGAATAATGGACAATGAAAATGGGACGGAGGGAGTATCAAATTATGCTATTAAAGGTAGTATTTGTTGTAGTGTCCAGAATCCTCTCCTTACAGCCAGTAGCAATAAATCTCAGCAGTCAGCAGTAACACGAAGGATATGCCCAAAAACAGAATAGCATTAGAACCAGCAAATCATTGGATACAGTAACAGATGATCCTCTTAGCCCTCCTACAATCTTTAGAGTTGAAAAGAGGATATAAAACAACAACCACAAGTTCTAGAAATGTTCACAGGTTAAGCAGGACAACATCCATATATCATTTCAGCAGATATAACAAAAGTATCTTTAGCATCTCTTAGCCCTCCTAGTGGTAGGAGTTGAAAGAGCAAAACAAGAATGATAGCACCAGATTATTCTCTTAGCCGTCTAAAACTTTGAATTTGCTAGAGAGTTTCGCAGAGAAGCTTCAGATTGTAGATTTGCTCCTCAGCTGTGGAGCAAACCTATTATTGTTGAGTGATGTTAGTCTGCTCCTTAAGAGCGGAGCAAACCTGTTATTGTTGAGTGCTTTTGTTTCCTTTCCTTCTGCTTCGAACATTTTCTTCATTGACCTTACATCAGACTCTTCAAAATCTATGCCCAGAATTTCCCCTGCTGCAATGGTGTCTTCAAAATTATCCTCTTCCCCTTCTCTATTATGGTCTTGATCTGATGTGTCATCACTTGAGTATTCATGCACACTGCCCTCCTTGCTAGTACATTCTGCATATTGCTGACTTCTTATTGTTTTTCTAATGGTGCTTGGGTTTAGCTCTACTTCCAAGTTTATACCTTTCATTTGGGATGGACGTATGGAGCAGTTGGAATCAATCACGATTGGACTATTAATATTGGTTCTATTTCTGTCCAACCCTTCTTGATGGTCCTCTATCTCTGCCTCTCCAGCTTCTTGGGCTCCAACAGATTGGACTTGATTCTTTGATACCTCAGCCCTCTGGCTTTCTCCTTTTGATGGGCTTTGGGAGTCAAGCACCAGAGAATCCAGGTCATGAGTGGTGTTCGAATTTACTTCATTAATTCCCTCATCAGCAGTAAGTGGGGATGTGGAGTTAGCCGACCTTGGTTCCCAAGACTGGTGGTTGCCTACTCCCAATGCATTAGTTGTTTTGTCTGCCATGCTTTGTCTCACTTCCTTTTCTTTATTCCTTGCAATCTCCTGATCAATATTCTTGAGACCCCCATTACATGTATCAACCTCCACGTCATTTACCTTGTGGACTTGATCGAGTCCCGTGTAATGTGCTAACACTCGACGGAGGTGTAGTGGACTTCACGAAATCTCACCATAATAATCCCCAAATAGTTCAAAGAGATTATAGATTTGACTGCAAAAATTATCCCAAAAAAAATTATATTGATCAAATATGGTAATTAAATTCAACTTGATCATACTGTTATTATGAATCTCGGCTAGTTTTACTTTGAGTACTAATAACTTATAAGTAGAACCTCATCAAAGTGCACGCTAACAGACCCAATCTCACTCAGGGGCAATGAGTTGCAATCTCATTCTAACTAAGGATTCTTATAATTTATGAGGTTTTGTTCTCTTGAGGTCTCAAAACTTTTCTCCCTCCCTCTGTGCACAATATGTAATAACTTTCTCTCTACTTATTAATATCATTTTTTCATCTATCTCTCCTCACTCATTACTCTAAAATCCTCCCTTAAAACCCATATCAAACAACGCACAAAGAGCTTCCCCCCATCCCTACTTGCAACTCTATATAACTGCGCGCAAGTGAAATATTGTTCACCTCACCTGTTGCCGCTCGTTTACTGATATTCAATTAAGTTGACTTTTTACAATGACCCTAAACAAGCTCTTTTGAATAAAATGAGTGGCTCGAATCATTTTTTGGAACTCGAAATGGGTCCAAAATGCATATGTATGTAAATGTATGTACTCATATTCTTTTGGCCTTTACAACAACTGTGGCGACTCCACCATTTAATTTAGCTTGTGTGGTCATGTGGGCTTGAGGGTGTGTGCTATGCACCCATTATGAGGCTCACTCCGGGATTCATTATTTGATCTAAACTGTTGATTTTGTTCCTCTTGTTGAGTATGTTGTGCACGTTGACTCCAATCGTCGAGACCAACGATGTGATGCAAAGTTTTACCCAAATCTACTGAAAGATAAAAAGAAAATAGAAAAGACAGTGCCAACGGGGGCACTAGGGAATGTACAGACTAAGGCTACAAATGAACCATAAATTCGAGAGTAGTTTGAAGCTCAGCTCGTTATGGGTTCGACTCATTTATTAATGAGTCAAGCCCAAGCTTGAGTTTTAAACTCGATCGTCCAGTAAACAAGTCAAGCTCGAGTTATTTGTAACTCAACCCGTTTGAAAAAGTTCAGCTTGTTTGTACAAACTCTACCCGTTAAGGATCTTTTTCGTAAGCACACCGAGGTCAAACATCTTGATATTAGAAGAGTTGAGCTCGAGCTCAATTATTTGGTGGGTCCACAAACAGAGTGGCCCTTTCCTGCTCCACTGTAGAGAATCCCATCCATTCTTGTCTTTTCTTGTTGACCAAAACTAGTCACTACAGTGTCAAGAGCCGGCAAGAGGATAATTCCCATCGAGACTGTCTTATAAATAGAGGTGTTGTAAACAGCTTGTTTATAGCACCAATTAATTTCAGCCGTTTATTTGTGCAATTAATGGCTGATATTTGTTTTTAATTATGATCGGTCACAATTAATTCTTCTCGGAAAAGTTTTATTAACATTTTGATCGTTGAAAACACTTTTGAACGGTTATGATTGAGTGCTGTAAACATTTGTTTTACAGCTCCTCTGCAAAGAAGATTTTTTCATTCCCATTACTACAAAACACCGGCCGTGTAAAGAAAGTAGGAAACCATAAATACAGGGCGTTGACTCCACTCATCCCCTCACTTTGAAGCTCTGAACAAAAAACGAAGCTCTGCATTTTCTTCAATCAATGGCTACTTCAGAATCCCAAAAACCCTCCTCCTCCTCTTCGAATCCCAAAATCAAAAGTAGATACGACATTTTCTTGAGCTTTAGGGGCCAAGACACCCGCAAAAAGTTTACCGATCACCTCTACCGTGCTCTCCTACGCGAGGGGTTTCAAACATTCAGAGATGACGATGAGATCGAGAGGGGTCATGTTATCAAATCCGAGTTGGAGGAAGCAATCAAGAATTCCAAGATGTCGGTGATCGTGTTATCGAAAAACTACGCCAAATCGACGGCATGCCTGTTTGAACTCCAGACGATTCTCGAGCTCTATAAGAAGTCAGATCATTTCGTTTTGCCCGTGTTTTACGAGGTGGAACCTTCAAGGCTCAAGGAGCAGTCAAAGAAACTGGTTTTCGAAGAAAAGGAAGTGATTCCTAAGAAAGAGAAGGAATGGAGTGCAGCGCTTAAAGAGGTAGCGCGTATGGCTGGGAAGGTTTTCCCAAAGGAATCTGATGGGTAATTTTGAGATGAACTCCCCTTTTACTAATGCATATACTACATTTTATAATTACTAAAAATATGCATCATAACTACTGTTTGACAAAATATGCATCATAAGTTTTCGCTTACTGTTTGATCGAATAACTTCTCGTTTATTGTTTGATATAATTTTCATAAATTTTGTCAAAATCCAACTTGTACAAGAATCGCATGTATCTAGCCTCTAGTATTATCTTATTGTAACGAATAAACAATAGCAAAGTAAGCATCGCACCATTGGCAAATTCCACTCGTGGCCGGTTCTTCACGCGATGTGTGCGTGTAAAAGTAGGCAAAAGTACCTATTTGTGAGATGTGCAAGTAGAAGGCAGGGAACAAATTTAAAATGGGTCTTATTATCAATTTCATCTATTCACAGTAAAGGGCAAAAAATCAGTAACCTTCATTTCTCATACATAAAACTTAAAGAAAAAAGAACAGAGAAAAAATCGCACTAACGGTCATGAAATATACTGTAATAGATTCCAAATTAGAAATTGAATATAACAGAACAAGGGAATGACTTCGGTGTCCACAGAACAAATGCTTGGATTAAAGTTCTGATCTTTACAAAAGTTCAATTAGAAACAATAAAAAGTAGGGAATGACTGCGGTGTCCCTAAAAAGTAATAACGGTCAAAGAGAATAACGTATCATAGACCAAAGAAAAGACTTCTGCAAATGCAGGTTCTTTCTCTAGTTCTCTCTCGTTTGATTTCCTCTATTTAAGATGCAAGAGATTTTTATTTTGTTTTTGCTACATAAGATGTAAGAGATTAGTTGGTACACGAAAATTTTGGGGATAGGTGTTATTTGGAAGCAGAAAATTGAGAGGGGAAGTGGGAATGTGGGTTCTTGCGGTTTGGGGTGGAGAGATTTACGTTTCTACCCTAACAGTTAGTTTGTGCCATTGGAAAAAATAGAGTGAATACTTAATTTATTTGGGACAAAAGTGAAAAACACTTTTGTAACTGGGCATTAAAAATAGGTCACACTAAAAGCTCATCTCTCTTTATATATTAGAATTGAGAGAGATACTAGATTGGAGATTTATCCATGGATTGATGGGATTGATGTTATAAAAGAAAGTTATCTCCTTAATTCTCTCTTACATGGCTTATTCTCAATTTTCAATAAATTTGATTTTTTCCCCTCCTTTGCAGTTATACAATGCCAAAAATTTAATAGTTTTCTAGTTGTAGTAGATATACAATTTTTATTAGCACATACGCCTTCCGTTCGTAAATAAATGTCCGACTCGCAAAATCTAGGCCTTTAAAAATATGTATTTTTCAATAAAATTTAATGAACTTTTTTCACAACTTAAAATAACTCATTGATGTCTGTTGATTTGTGAAAAAAATTGATTCTTTTTACGAAAAAAAAAATGCATCTTTTAAGGCTTAGGTTTGTGCACTGGACATTTATTTAGGAACGGAAGGAGTAAGAAGAAGATCAGTTATATATCTAAATATTGACCTTATACTTTGAGATTTCTGACTCAGCCCGTGGTGGGATTGGTCCCTAAGATTTGGAGTCAATTCATATGCATCTGTCCCGACTTTTATTGAGCCCCGCTAATAGACAGTGGGAGGGTCCCCGGCATTTGGAGCCAATTCATATGGCTCTGTCCCGACTTTTATTGAGCCCCGCTAGCTAGTAGACGGGACGCTCGAGTTATAAAACCAAGGCACAAATTTGATTGCGCGAGCATATGACTAGCAGTTGAGTTGATGAAGGCAAAATATTTGTTTTATGAATTCCTCGCAAACTACTACAACAAGGTAGTAATAAAAAGGCACAAATTTGCTTTAGGAATCTTTGGAAGCTGAGACAAGATTATTTATTTATATGCTGGTAATGCAGCGACCTTTACATTTGTTAAAATGTCACGCCATAAAGGTTGATTAAGTTAGCACATTAATTCTACCACATGACCAGAAAAAACTTCCAATGCCCCAGGGGCAAGGACAAGTGGCACCTAATTCTTGGGGTGTTTTTTTGATTGGCATCTTGTCAATCATGAGATTGAATTTTGGATGGACACTTGTTTTTCTTCTTGCTCTTTTTAGTCTTTGTAATCATTGTCAAAGATTAATAAAATTTATTTTTGTTGTTAAAAACAAAATGGCGAACTAACCCCTCTTTTCACCACAAAGTGCATACAATTCTCACAGATATGTGGTGAAAAGAGGGGTTGCAGCACGACGTGTCAGGCAATAAATAATTAACTACTCCTTGAATATAGTCCTGTGTTTTGTTTTGTTTTTGTACATATTTCTATGCTAACATAAGCTTCAAACTCTCAATCTCACTCACTCTTTTATCCTGTCTTTCACACTTAATTTGCTTCCCATGGTTTACAATACAAATACACACATCTATCTATAGGTAGATTTCCCAGCTGAAATCTCCTCTCATGAATGGCCTCGATCTCTATTGTTGGTTCTCATTCAATCACCGTATAAGTTGTGGAAGCCTTCATCAGATGCCCAACTAGTTTGGAGGTCTTAATGGCTTGCTCCTTGTTTGATTCAAATTTTTGAAAGTTATTTTTGATGTAATGAGTGGAGAGAGACAGAGAGAAAAGTTATTCAAAAATGTGTAAAAAGAAAAATGAGATGAGATGAGATGAGAATTAAACCAAACAAGGTGTTGGTAATTTTGGTTTACTTTTTCATCAAACCGGACATTAAAGGCTTTTATGACCCTTTTGAGTTTATTTTAGGACAAAGTCCACTTTGACTCCATGTGGTTATCGTCATGTGTGAATACCCCCTCATGGTTCAAAACTAAGCACATAACCTGCCTGTGGTTTTGAAAATGTGCGGATAGACCCCATGCCGTCATGTTTTCCATCCATATTGATTGAATAATTATTCATGGATTGATGGGATTGATATTAAACACTGAGCAAATATATTTAGAGGGTGTTTGGCAGGCCATTTTTCCACTTGATCTCATTTTTTTCCTTTTCATGTTTTGACTTTTCTGATTTTAGGAATAGAGAAGAGAAGTGAAAAAAGAGGGGAAGAGGAGTGTTTCCCATTCTCCTTTTCCCACTCTTGTTCAGTAGCCGCACCAAGAAACACATGTACCCACTATAGTTTCGCTAATACCCCAAAACCCGTCATGGCTTTAATTTGGCTCGGCTCCTTTGGAGTTAAACGAGTACTGACGAGCGAAGCTCGAGCATTCAAAATTTTTAACGAGCTGAACTCGAGCTCACATGTGCTGACTTGAATTGAGCCCAAGTTGAACTCAAGCCTGACTTATAGTTAAACAAACTAATCCCGAATCTAACAGGGTTCGGCTCAATTCAGTTCGTTTACACCCCTATACGTGGCTAGGTTTATATTGCATTGTATTTAGAATGTAGAATGAAGTGAGGTGCAATGTGATCTGTAGAGAAGTGGATTAACTCTAAATAGGTACAGAGGGACTTGAATGATAACATGACACGTGAAGCAATAAACAAGTCATCTGTTATCCTTTCTCACTTCCTTCCTACATCTTCTCCCTCTAACCGTCTTTCCTTGACGGTTTTCGCCATCTAACAGTACTCTCCCATGCTACTTGTAACTGTTACTCCTTGAGTCTTGCTGACTTCATGTCCCAAGTTTCCTCCTCCATCCCCTTCTATTCTCTCTCTCTTAACCTCTCTTCCTCCAGATCGATTTCTTCTTTACCCCTCTTTCGATTTTCAAATGGGTTGCCGCCCTTCCTGGCGTGAGGGAGTGAGACGTTTCTTGGTCTCCTACCAGTGGTTCTTAGGCTCCTTCGGTTGCCTAGCGGCGTTGAGCGGCTTGTCGGTCGTGGGCGGCAGTTTGGTGGTTCGATTTGGATCCAATTTGGTTGGGAGGTGGGTGGTGGTGCGGTGATGAGGTGGTGTCCTGTAGCTTGTTTTTCTAATTTCGTTTTTGCAGGTTTTATCATATTTTCAGAAAATGATCGGTGAGATGGCGGTGTTGATTTGTGGTGGTTTCAATTCGGTGGTGGTGAGGTGGATGTGGCTCCCATGGCTCGGATGCTCTGGTCGTTTTGTGTGTCAGAATCTGGTTGGCGGCCTCTCCGAGCTCTCATTCGGGCGCGTGGCCATCAGTTCATCATTCTGGGTTGCTGCTGTCACTGGTGAAGATCGTGTGTTGTTGGGGTTTGTTTGGGGTTGCTGATGGTGGTGGTAGTTTGTTGCCCACTGCCCTTTCCTTCTTTGTTGTTCATTGCCATAGGCCAGATCCTGCCGTCGATCTCTACATCTGGGAGAGGCCGGCTTGGCTTAACAGCGAGGTGAGGCTCCAGTGTTTTGTATGGTGGTGGGTGGTGAAGTAGTTAGGGTTTTGTGGGCTTGTTTGGGTGGGCCGATCCAAGGCTTTGGACCGGGTTTGAGTTTTCTCTTTGGGCTTTTAGTTATAAATTTGGGTGTGGGTTTGGCTTAGTTGTTGTATATGTCTTGGACCCTTGTAGACCTTTGGGTGGTTTGGATTTTACCTTGAGAGGTTTGATCCAATTTTTTGTTGGATTCCCTCCCCCCTTTTCCCGTTTTTTAATAAATTTCATGTTGCCGATAAAACTAAATATAAAAAAACCTTACTACTTTCTAGTTACAACTTCTTTTTTTTGTTTTGGGATCGGCAACAAATACTACTTACTACTACTATTACTAATCCTTGGTTGCAGCATCTACTACCAATTCTTGATTGCCACATCTACTACCAATGCTCCAATCCCTGACTACCAAAATAAATACTGATTATAGATATATTCGGGATAAAATAGTGGGTCCTATTTCAGGGTGCTGGACAAGTCCAAATACAAATTTATAGTGTTGGATTGTGTGCTGGTCAGCCACCGATTGGGCCAAACCCTTCTCTTCAATTAATATAGAAAACATGTAGTGGGCTCTTCTTGGGCACCCCACACTCTTGAAAATCAACTTAGTCGTACCCTCTTGAAAATCAACTTAATCGCCATATATATACCCATCTCTAGCTTGCTCAAAATATACCCCACCCTCTTGAAAATCAACTTAATTTCCATATTTTCCTGCAAAGAGAAAATTAATCCATCATCTAACAATCAAGCTTCTATTAGGAGAATTATTGTAATCTGGTGCAAAATTATCCAAGAATAATGGAATAAGTATATTTACACTTTTAACCTTTCAACAGAGGACATATCTACCATAATCTTGTAAGACTAGGTCTCACATTAGTCAAGCGTCACAACCCCATGTGCTCTTGAGTCTACAAATATCATTCATTTTTTTAATGTTTTAAATACGTGCACCTTGACTAGTCTTAGGGGATCAATCTCACACTGTCCATCCGAGAGGCACATTTGAAGCTGGGGAAAATTCCTCGATGGCCTTACCCTTTTACAATAGGTTATAGCACCTAGCTAGGATGTTGCAAATATAACCCTTGTGTAGCACCGACCATAGGAAAGGGGCATGTTCCATAAGATTTAAGGGACACGCGAAAGGGCTCGAGCTTGTCTGAATCTCCTATAAGAGGTTTCCCTCTCCTAGTTAATAAGCTACTCTCCTCTGTTCAACCAAACTTAAAAGTTTTATGACCCTTGTGTGCTTAGTGTATTTCTAGTCCAGGCCTTCTTCTGTTATTCTGTGCTATTTTGACGAGTGTGGAAAGCTCTATAGTTAATATTGAAATCATTTCCCGTTGTAGTTTGCAAAGTTGGCAATCCAGGCAAAGTAATGCTACTCTTGATCAAATCCTTGTTCATTGGGTTTATTGACCTCTTTGTTTGTGGCCTTCATGTTGTATGTGGGTGACATGCATCCTTTTTATTCCTTCTTTTTCATATGCCTTACTTTTACGGGTAAAAAAGATGGAAGAAAAACAGAAATAGCCTAAAACCATTTAGGTAGTCATTTGTGTGCTTATCTGCACAGAAATTTGATATGTCTAGCTTTTCAAATCTCTGTTCTGATGTTAGCGTCCTTGATTTACAAATATAGAACAGCTATGAAGCCAAGTTCATTGAGGAAATTGTTGGTGTACTCAAGGGCAAGCTAGCTCGCAAGCACCGGAGTGTTGACAACCATCTAGTAGGTATGGATTTGCGAACTGAACATGTTAATTGCTTGCTAAAACATATGTCGAGTGGGGTTGGTGTCCTTTTGATATGTGGAATGGGTGGAATTGGGAAGACGACGATTGCTAAAGTTGTGTACAATTCAAATTATCATATTTATGATGCTGCCTGTTTTTTGGAAAATGTCAGTGGAGTTTCCAAAGGGCAAAATGGATTAGTTGATTTGCAAAGACATCTTCTTTTGGATATTTTAGGGAAAAACGAGAGCATAAACAATGTTGATGATGGACGTTGGCGGATCAAGAATGTAGTAAGTAACAAAAGAGTTCTTCTTGTCCTTGATGATGTGGATCAAACGAACCAACTATCTGCATTAGTTGGACAACAAGATTAGTTTACACCAGGAAATTAAATAATCATAACCACAAGGCTCGAGAGCTTGATTAAAGCTCATGAAAATTATATTGTGTATAGGCCTAAAAAACTATCCATCGATGAGTCACTTGAGCTTTTCAGTTGACATGCTTTTGGACAAAAACACCCTATTGAAAGTCACATGGACTTATCAAAAATGTTTGTGCAACATGGCGGTGGGCTTCCTTTGGCTCTTAAAGTATTCAGCTCTTCTGTACGATGGAAAGATACAGATGTATGGGAAAGTATGTTACAAAAATTGGAACGAACTTCAGATGCTACAATTCTGGAAAAACTAAAAATAAGTTTTAATTCTCTAAAAGATAACCATGATAAAAATCTATTCTTGGACATAGCTTGTTTCTTCGTTGGAGAGAAGAAAAAGGAAATGATAACAATACTAGACGGATGTGATAATTATTCTGCACTTGTTGGAATTTATAATCCCATCAACAGAAATCTCTTGACGATTAAAATAAGGAATGGGACGCTGGAAATGCATCAGTTACTTCAAGACATGGGAAAACAAACTGTTTGCCGTGAATCTAATTATCCAGAGAAGCGTAGCAGAATTTGGCACCCTAAAGAATCCTTCAACATTTTGCGAGAAAAAACTGCAAGAAACACGTTTCTCATGGTTTTGTGTATTGATTTTGTTCATGCTTGCTAGTATCTAACTATTGTTTCTGTGTTTATAATTTTCTTCCAAGGGTACAAAAAAAATTGAAGGCCTCGCACTTGACATGAACATGGTGAGAAATTCAAACATGGTTGTCTTTGAAGCAAATACATTTGAAAAGTTGTATAACTTGAGACTAATCAAGATGACTGGTGTAAAAGTCTCTGGAACTTATAAGGCATTTCCCAAAAGATTACAATGGTTGCATTGGCGTTGTTTTCCTTTTGAATCTTTCCCCAGTGATGTTCCTCTAGAGAATTTGGTCTCTCTTGACTTGAGTTGTAGCAACTTGAAACAAGTTTGGAAAGGAACTAAGGTAAGATACTCTGTTTTGCTTCTCTTTTTAGGATTTTAAAATTATTACATTTATTAACTTGTGTGACAATAGCACCTTTTAAACTTGCCTGGTACTCAACTTAAATGACTTGAGTTTTCTCTCTTCTTTGATCAATGCCTCCGAGTTGAATATGTTGCATCTGACCTCAAACGGTTTTGGAGGCATGTTTCCTGAAGCAATTACTAATTTCTCCATTCGTCTTAGTGTCATAACCTTGGCGCAGAATAACCTGTATGGGAGCATCCCAAGAGGGATCGGGAATCGGGTAAATTTGCAGCAACTTGAAATACAGAACAACCATTTGACAGGTAACATTCCTGCTGATTTTAGGAAGCTTCAAGACCTGCATCAACTGTCTCTTGGAGGTAATAGATTCTATGGTGACATCCCGTCCTATTTCGAAAACTTATCCTTGTTACTAACTCTAGATCTATCCGAAAATAATCTTCAGGGAAGCATCCCGTCGAGTTTGAGCAAATGCCAGATGTTGCTAGAGCTTGTGCTCGCCAAAAACAGTCTTAGTGGCACCATACCCAAAGGAGTTGTTAGTCTCTCATCATTGTTTTCTCTAGACCTATCTCATAACAACTTGACTGGTGTCATCCCCATGAAAATCGGGGTTTTAACAAATCTTGTAACACTAAAAGTTTCTGAGAATATGTTGGTTGGTAATATTCCAAATAGCCTTGGTAGTTGTGTGAAATTGGCATCTCTTAATTTGAAGGGCAATAAGTTCTGGGGAGTCCTTCCATCAACTTTGAGCCAATTGAGAGGCTTGGAGGATCTAGACATTTCTATGAATGATTTCTCTGGAAAAATCCCAGACTATTTAGAGGGCTTTCATTTCTTACGAAAACTAAATATATCATTCAATGATTTTGATGGAGAAGTACCAAAACGAGGCATATTTACGATTGTGGCAGCTATTTCAATTGAGGGAAACAAGAAGCTTTGTGGTGGTATACCTGATTTAAAACTTTGCCAATCCAATGGATTCGCAACGAAGAAATTTACCCACGTTGTGAAGTTGGTACTCCCATCGTCCTTTAGGCTTGTTTGTCTACTTTTAATGGTATATTTTGTGTATCTTTGTTGGTTTAAAAAGAAAACAAAGGTACAATCTTTTAGCTTTTTTGGCCACGCGTTTCCTATGTTGTCTTACCGGAGTCTTTTAAAAGCGACCAATGGGTTCTCTTCAGCCAATCTAATCGGCATGGGTAATTTTGGTTCGGTGTACAAAGGAATTCTTGATCTTGATCAAGGTGAAAAACTAGTTGCTGTGAAGGTATTAAACCTTCAATCTCGGGGAGCTGCCAAGAGCTTCATTGCCAAGTGTAAGGCCTTAAGGAACATCAGACATCGAAATCTTGTACATGTCCTCACCGCATGTTCAAGTGTTGACTATAAAGGTGACGAGTTCAAGGCTTTGGTTTACGATTTCATGGTCAATGGGAGCCTAGAGGAGTGGTTGCATCCAAATGAGAAAGAAGATGATGCACACAACAAGTCGCAGAGTTTAAACCTTCTAAAGAGGTTAAATATTGCGTTTGATGTTGCTTCTGCAGTTTTTTATCTTCACCACCATTGCTTAGAACCAAATTACTTTCTTTGCATTGAATTTGCTACCAACGACCCATAAGCCACATGACTAAGAATATACGTAAACCCCATATAGATATTGAGAAATTGCAACAATATTTAACTACTCTAATGCTCTACCTGTTTACAAACCTACATTGCTCTTCCCTTCAGTCCCTCGATATTTTGCGTGTTAATGCTAGAGTGGGAATTGCCCAAATGCAAATTCTATTCATATTCAAGTGCTGATTTTTTAAGGGAAAAAAAAATCCATCTAATTACTCTTATGCCACCTCCACACCAAACTAGCTATGAACAGACTAACTTGCGATCGATCACCTTTGACCTCTCCCTGTTCAACGTCATTTGGATTTTTTTTTTTGATAGGCAAAGAAATTATATTAGAAACTCGATAATGCATATATCGAGAAGGAAAGGGCAAGCATCATTGAAAGGAAAAAATCAATCCAATCATATGCTAGCCAACATTCCAAAAAGAGAAGAAAATACCAACCAAGAGCTGGGAAAAAAAAGAGAATTACAAAAGGACTAAGATTTTGTGCTTTCTTATGCCATCCAAATGGCTTCTGAAGTCTTCAACAGAATAGATTGTAAGAATGCATCTCCCTTTAACCTAAAAAGCCACTCTTAGTTTGATAAGGTCGACCTCTTCCTCAACAGTAGGAATTGAATTGTTGAAGACAAGGTCGTTTCTTGCTTTCTAGATAGACCAAAGACTGGCATAAAGTGTGGTATATTAAGGTATGCGGATGTACGTATAAAAGAATCATACAGATTATTAAGGTACGAGGATGTACATATAAGAGAATCGCAAAAAGAGATAACAAAAGAGGATTTTAAAAAAAAAAACAAATTGGAGATACAAAAGATGATCGGACTTCAAAAATCCATTCACGGCAATTGCCTATCCCTTTTTATGTACTAGAATAGTAGAACGAATAAATTACACGATGATCGCTATCTACTTAATTCCCTTAGTTCCTTGATTAGATTGAAAAAGAAATAAGAAAGAAAATGTAAGTCTGATTTACAAAAAAGAAAAACA
>BPLS01024109.1:6171-27931 GCA_019656275.1 Rhododendron kiyosumense | reverse complement strand
TCGGAAAATAATTTAGCTTGGTGTTTTCTGGGATGGGGTGTGACATAGAGTCTCGAAACTACTGCACTTATATTGCATATATCACAAGAATACAAATAGAAGATTCAGTCGTAAAACATACTTAGGACTCATACAAATCGAATTCCTTATCCAACTTTTATTGCATTCCATATGTTTGAAAATCATATGTTGGGGTGACGGGGAATGATTTCTCTGGCCTGTCAAGTGGCCTTCTTATACAGGTAGCATGCACGCTCTTGCCTAAGGGTCATCATTTAGCCCGATGGCCTGCGACCCGTCCAAAGCCCGCCGGACTTTTCCCCGGCCCAACCCCGTAAAACGGGCGGGCTAGCCCGGTCCGTAGTTTGTAATGGGCGGGCTCGGGTCTATGAATTTTTACTCGACCCGCCCGTAAGCTTGGCTCGTGAGCCTGGTCGGCAGCCCACCCGTGGTACCCATCCAAAAGCCCGCCAACGGGTCCGCCTATTAGCCCAAAATCCCACAAAACCCTTTCTTTTTTTCCTTGGTTTAGTTTTGCCCAAGGAAATTTAAGCCCGTCTATTGGCCCGCCCGGCTTTTGCCCCACTGGCCCATCAATTGGGCTAACCCGTGGGCTGGGCTTGTGCTTCAATTTATGGCGGGCCACCAAAAAGAAAAAGCCCGATCGACCCGGCCCGTGGGCGGGCTTGGGCAACAATTTGACGGGCTGGGCCGGCCCGATGATGACCCTTGCTCTTGCCACTTTATTGGTCGTCATGCATGCCGAACGAGCCTAAAACCAAAAGGAAAGAGCAGTGAGTACGGCAAAAGCTGCAGTTACTATATGTTTTAGTACGTTGTACGCGGCTCCTATTACAAGTGTACGCGGCTCCTATTACCAGTACTTCTCTTGATTTTCCACTGTTTTCTCTCTTCCGACTCTCTCTCTCTCTCTCTCTCTCTCTCTCTCTCTCTCTTTTACATTTAACAGGTCCACTACCAAGGGAATGACTCCCAGTTGAACTTACACGATCGCTAACCACCCAGATGAAATAAAGTTCTAAATTTTAATGTTGTTTTATTTCAGGTACATATAAGAGAATCTTCCTATTCACGTTGAGTTTGGTGTGGACTAATATATGAGTACATATAATATATGGGACTCGATTGTTTGTTGCCTTGGCAAAATATGACTTCTATATATCTAGAGGCAACTCGAGGAATTGAGTGTATGGATCATCTATGAACTACAATTCTGATAGTTTAATTAAGAACCATTTTACGACATGTTTGATTTTTACGACATGTTTGAGTTTGCTGTGGTTTTATCAAATAGCCTGTTTTAATTAGAATCGTTATTTTTTTGGTTGTTTTTTTCTGTATATCTATGAAGGTCCAATCACTGCTATCATTTAGTCTTCTTTTTTTTCATGGACTGATTCAAGAATTGGCATGTTAAAAATGCTTTGTGTTCAGATTTTTATTCGTTTTTTCAACGATTTCCTTGATACTGCTTAACACTATAGTCACATCAGAAAGGTGGACAATTAGTTGGATAATTTAAGCTAATTTGTTCTTTTGTAACAACTTTCTAAGTAAGGATAGGCCTTAATTACGAGAAGCCTAATTTTTCAACGGACATTAACAGGAATAGTCAATTTTGGTAGGGGATTGGGAGAGTGCCATAAGCACAGATAATTCTCTTTCGTGCCACTAAGAAGAGAATCACATACTAATGCTAGCAAGTGCTGTAGGCATGGACAATTCCAACTGGGGTGCGTAGTGCCGTAGGCACGGACAAACACTATTAGGTATATATACCTAAACACTATTCACCATGTGTATATTATTTTACTAATTGTTCTCTCTCTCTCTCTCTCTCCCCCCTCTCTTCCTAGAAAAGAAAAAGAAAATAAAAGTAATAATGTTTTAATAGAAAATAGGTTAAATAGATAGTATTGATGTAGTGTTAAGAGAGATGTGAGTAGGAAAAATGAAAAAAATGCATTATTTACTAGCATTTTTACCTAACAACCGATAAACTTACTCTTAGAGCAAGTTTACTAGGTTGTGTAAAATAGCTATAAATCTATTTTAGCTTTCAAAAATGAGAAAAGTAACCATACAGCAGTGTAGGTAAACAGAGAGCTAATCTGGCTCAATCTACAGTTGTAAGCTAAAAATAGCTTACAACTATTTACAAGCAATTCATTTTTTAATTATTTACTCTCTCTCCCCCCTTCTCTCTCTTTCATATTATAATAATAGGATAAAGAAAAAAGGTTAAAAAAATGTGTATTTTAATAGAGAGTAGATTAAATAGATAATGTTGTTGTAGTGTTGAAAGAAATGTAAGTAGGTAAAATGAAAATTTTATACTGTTCACAAGTTTTTTTAACTAAGTATTGATAAACTTGCTCTTAGAGCATGTATACAAAAGTCTCTATATGTATAGAATTAGATAAAGTAGAGAGGTTACCCCCAAAATCTTATACGCAGCTGAGTAGCAAAACACCAAGCTAGCTCAGTACAAATAGTGATGCACTGTTTATGAGCAATATGTTTTTTTATTATTTTCTCAGTTAACTCTCTCTCTCTTCTGCCTTCAATCTCTCTCTTTTAATATTTTATAGTATTTTATGAAGATAGAAATGATAATATAGATGATTAAAATGAAATTAAGAGAAATTTGAATAGATAAAATAAAAAAAATAAATTTTAAATAGCTAAAATACTAATTGCTTGGTATACATGCTCTTACGCGTGAGATGAAAAGAGAGAACATTGTGGTTGATGCAAAAATAATGATAAGGAAAGAGGGGTTTTCCTTAGGCAGTGCAATGATGAATGATGATGGAAATTTGGAAAAGGACGAATCTATAATGATAAAGAATTGAAAGGAAATGATTTGACTCCTCTCTGAGATACTGTAATACTTTTCCCAAGCGTATAAGGCATGCAACTACACTGACTTCCTCTCTTCCCCAAAAAATCAGAGTAAACCATGTTCATATATGTATGTATATATATCTGGTTCGATTCAATCCGACTTTTAAGCCATGGAAATCGGTAACCTAACCGATTTTTAAAATCAGAAAAATTGCAGACCAGAACCGGAATAAAAAATTTCGGTTTAAAAAATTCGATTCGATCCAATTTTTCGGTTTTCAAAATCACCCCAGATAGATCAATGAAGTGAAATGTTGATGGGAAAGCTAGGATAGTAGAACCTAGGGGTGTGCAAAAAAACCGAGACCCGACCAACCCGACCCGAAGGGTTTTGGGCGGGTCCGAACATGGGGTTCGGTCGAGTACGGGTTGAATTTCCCCAAAAAATCAGTCTTCGGTTCGGGGCTCAGGGTGCTGTTTTTCGAACCCGACCCGACCCGACCAAACCCGGACAAAACGTATAGATTACTTCGGTTTTGGTCGGACCCGACCCGACCAAAAAAATCGGCCACACGGACGGGTATATACCATTGTTCGGGCTCGGGTGGCGGGCCATACCCGACCCGCCCGACCCGTGCACACCCCTAGTAGAACCTGTCCATTCTTATATCCACAGGATACCCGTGAACAAAACTCAGAGCATATCCAACCCATGACTTCATATTGGAGATGTCAAACGTTTTTTGAAGGCTAATATGGCATTTTGACATCTCCAATTTGATATTAAAGCCTTACTTTCCAACCCTTAATGTCAAATTCTATTTATTTGACATCAAATTATCCCTCTCCAACCCTTAAGTCAATATACAAATGGTTATTTTTTAAAATTTGGCATGGAGGAGGGTGGTTGTCAACTTTGACAACTTTGTCATTCCCTTCAAATCCACATAGGATTGGCATCAAAGAAAGCTGCAGGGTTAGATTGAATTTTAGTGTCAAATGTTACCGTTAACATGTCCACGTAGGATTTGACATCTCCCATTAGAGATGCTCTCATTCTTTAAACTATTAAGTCAAACTAATAAACTATCAGGTCAACCTAATACTCCATTTGTTTCAAATTGAGTCCCTTTTGAGAATTCCAACTATTTAAAGGAACATATAATTTTTACATTTATAATACCTATTATTTCCACCATTATCCCTATATTCTACCAACTTTACAACACTTATATTCATCTATGAGGGACATTTTTGAAAAATCACCAAATTTTTCCTTCCATTTTTGAAAAAAGATCATCATTTTGGAACAACTCAAAAGAAAAGATGGACTTTCATTTTGGAACAAGGAGTATCCCCAGCCAACTATTTCTACTGGTACATGCCCTCTCTTCTACCTTGAACTTGATGCGGAAGGGAAAGAGTGCGCGGAGAGCATAGTAAAGCGCTTGCATGCATTGAGTTATCACATGGGAAGTTATTTCTGGCTTGACTTCCAACAGTTAAATGACATATCTATCTAAATACAAGGGTGTGTGGATCACACAAATACAAGTTAAAAGAAAGGCTGAGATTCATTTGATTCAAGAGCTGATATGTGCTTTCCAATTTTTTTAAGAAAATACTCACACTCTTACAAATATATTACAAAAATGTCATTAAATAGTGGATAATGAAGTAAGCACGAATAAGCACTACTAGTACCGCTATAAAACAGAGGAGAACTCTCATACTACTGTAAATAAGTTCAACGTCATGCCTGATTCTATCCCAGAATGGGTGTTTGATTTTATGCCAAAGGGTGGTGGCTACTTTGTTGGGAATGTCAGCCCTGCTAGGATGGATTTTCGATGGTTTGCTTTAGGTAACTGTATTGCTATATTATCTTCTTTGGCGACTCCAGAGCAATCTTATGCTATTATGGATCTTATTGAAGCACGCTGGGAGGAACTTGTTGGAGAAATGCCTTTAAAGATATGCTATCCTGCAATAGAAAGTCATGAATGGCGTATTGTAACCGGTTGTGATCCAAAGAATACCAGATGGAGTTACCACAATGGAGGATCTTGGCCGGGTTCTTCATATAGTTTCTTTTGTCAATTTTTTTCCGCATTTGTTAATTTAACGTCAATTTTTTGTGAATTAGTGATTTGTCTCGATGAGAGTAATTGGAAAAGTAAAAAAAATTTAAACTCCTCCAGTACTTCTCTAATAAACTCCTTAAAATTTTTTTTTTTTACTTTTTCGATTCTTCTCGTCGAGATGAATTAATAGTTTATAAAAATTTGACGTAAAACTAACAAATGCAAAAAAATTCAACACAAACTAACTTTATCTTAACGTTTAGGAGAAATAATTTTATATTAAACTCTTCCAGTAAACTCCTTTTTCTCCACATTTAATACAAAATCAACACTACCGTAGAAACCAACAAAAACCCAACAGAAAAGATAACACAAAAAAAATCACTTTTCCTTCAAAAAATCCCCAAAACACTTCTCCACATCCTCGAGGTGGCGAGGTTGAAGCCCTCCCGATCGCTTAACCGGTACCAGAAAAGAAACCACAAAAAAAAAAAAAAAAATCACTTCCCCTTTACAAAAATCCCCCAAAACACTTCTCCACATCCCCACATCCCCTAGGCGGCGAGGCTGAGCACTCCCCCTGTACCTGTACCCTTCATCAATCTTTCTCTTCCTCCCAAACCCTAGGTTTCATGCACCAACAATGACAAAACCAAACTCAAAACCTAAACCTTATCCCACCCAAAACTGATTATCCAATACCCCCACCGTCACTTCCGAACCCACGACGTGTAACGACCCGATTTTTTTTAATAAATAATAATAATTATCAAAATAAAAATATTATTTTTGCTCGTTAGTTTATTTAATGGAAAAAATTATTTATGATGCCACACCAAATTTTATTCCGTAATTATTTGTGTGGCATGTGTTGTACCGGAGCATTTTTTCCAACCCTTCCCCACTTTGTATTTTGTTTAGGCAACTGGGGAAACAAGATCCCTCCTTTTACTCCTTATATCCCTCCCAACTCAACAACACATGAATACTCATAGGTTAGTAACCCCCATGCAAAGTCCAACCCATTTTTATATCGCACTCTCCCATTTCTTCTTTCTTACTTCCAGCAGACAACACACGGCAGAGAGAGAGAGAGAGAGAGAGAGAGAGAAGAACAGTCGGACCACTCCTCCGCTTCCCAACCTTAACACCTCCTCCTTCACCTCCTTCCCACAACCGGCCACCCCTCCTCCCTCGCACTACACCGAAGTCACCACCACCTCTGAGCTCACACCATCACCACCGGTTCCCACCGCTGCTGTGCTTACTACCTTTCGACCGAGCTCCATCGCCGCTCTGATCCACCACCGAATCTCTCCGAAAACCGTTCACCGGACAAGAGGTAGTTCCGAACTCACCTCTCTACCTATATATCGCATTCTATGTTGATTTTAGAGTTCGGTGTGTTTGTATTCGAACCCGACATCGCAAACCGAGTTTGGCCGAAACCCACGGTTTTTCCCGAAATGTTACGGCCACTAGAATTTTGAAACTTTGTTTAGAATAACCACGGTTTAGCCCTCCATGTTTGGATTAACTTATAAACCACCCTAGTGAATAAGAAAACAATATTTTAAACCCCAAAGTTAATTAGTTTCGTTTTGGTCTTCGTTTTATAGAATGATTAATTCTATCGCATGATTAATTTTATCTCATGATTAGTTCTATCGCATGATTTGTTATTATTGCAAAATAAATTGTTGTTATCTTGTTAGCATACTTCGCGAAAATGTTGGACTGCGTGATATGTTGTTGTACTGATAGATTTGATAAATAGGTTCCCGGGTTGGTGGTTGTGATGTGCGGATTTAACATATTAGACGTGAAAATAGGATTAATGAAAAATATAATAATGTGAGAGGCTATGACTTTGATTCTGGGGCAATCCGGTTTTGGAACCCATAGAAAGTATGGTTGGTGGTTCTATTGGTTGATTTGTTTGGTTTACGACACCCTGGGTACGGCATGGTGGTGATTGACTCTCGGAATGTGGGACGGAGCATAAGGGTGGTATTGTTCTTGTGTCACAACCTGGATTAGAATGTGCTCGTGTGCGCATCCGGTGAAGTTTTATCCGAACTTATAGTTGCAGATGGGATACCCAAGTACATAACTTTCGGATCTGGAAAAAGAGGGTTGAACCACACCAGTGCTTTACACCGGAGGTTAAAGGTAGGAACGGATCTGTGGTTAAGATCTGAGGTTGCACATAGGTTAAAGAATAGAACTAAAAATAATTGATTACTCTCTTTTATTTTATTTTATCACATTTCAATTATATATATCCAGCTGCTCGTAAGTTATGAGTTTCGGATGGGTTTTGGCTACTGAGCGTCTTCGCTCATGGTACTATGTTTCCATGGCATTTAAACACCAGGTACTGAAGACGGAAAGGAAATGTCGTACAAGTAGACCAAATTCAACCTTGCTACGGACGGAGGCGAGGAATCTTGGTTGTCGTAAGTTTAGCTGCTCTGATAGATGTTCTGTCAACTTATTTTGAAAGCTTAAGCGTTTAATTTGGGAAAATGTGTTCATTTTGACTCATTTGAAACTTTAAACTTTAATTTAATATGGTTTTAATATTATGACGTAGGCTTTTGGAATAACTGACGCAGTAATTTGAATTACCCTTATGAGAAAAATTGCCTTTTAATATTTATATAATGTTTTCAAAATTTGGGGTGTTATAACTTGGTATCAAAGCTAGGTTTATCGATAATCGCGAGGACGTGAGTAATGGGTAGAAGTAAGTTCGTGGATATTTAACTTTAGATAGCTAAGCATACCATATATTCGTTAGCACCATGTTTCTTTCAAATTATCAATTTTTTAGAATATCTTACTAATAAAACTTAACTTTAAAATGTAGGATGTTATCCAATTTCGAGTAGCTTGACATGAGCTTTGACACATGGGTTTTCCACACCACTCGCAACCACGGGGGAGATCTGCAGCGCAGAAACTAGCACTACTTCAAGAGGAGGCTGACATACTTGGCCGAAGAGCGTCTGAAGAAGAATATTAGGAAAGTAGCTGAGTAGTTTAGTTGTTACTTTGAGGAGGAGCAGCGAAAGTTGGTTCGTTTTCGATAGAGTTGTGGCTTGAAGGAATGTCGCAAAGTGCTACACATCAAGTGCAATGACGCCGTCTATGCTCGCTTGAGGGCAGAGGCCCTAGCCTCTCCATAGCCCAGTTACCGATTCCGCTCACCGGAGAGCATGGGGTCTTACGTAGCTGGTCCATCTTCGCCACCAGATTCGCCTAGGTAGACTTACCCACCACCAGCGCCAGCACCTCTAGTTTGCATAGACGTATCCTCGGACTCAGAGGAGGAGGACCCCAAGGAGCCGTCAATGGACAACTCGGATTGGAGCACTGTAGTACTTGTTAGCGAACCCTAGTCATAGTATTAAGAAGGGAAAGGTCGCTGTTCTTTTGGTAGCACTCTTATGTTTACAACGGTAGTGCTAGTAGTATGATTTCCTTTATGTATTGATGTGATGGAACCGTGATGTTGAGATTTATGTTTACACTCTTTTGACTATTATTAGAATGATATTTCAGTTCAATATTGTGTACTTGGTTTTTGTTGCCCGTTTGCATAAAATTTTCAATTAAGGCAAGAAGTACACAATATTGAACTGAAATATCATTCTACTAATAGTCAAAAGAGTGTAATCATAGATCTCAACATCACGGTTCCATCACATCAATACATAAAGGAATCATACTATTAGCAGTACCGTCGTAAACATAAGAGTGCTACCAAAAGACAGCGATCTTTCCCTTCTTAATACTATGACCAAGGTTCGCTGACAAATACTATAGTACTCTAGTCCGAGTCGTCCATCGGCAGCTCCTCGTGGTCCTCCTCCTCTGAGTCCGAGAATATGTCTATGTAAAGTGAAGCTGTTGGCGCTAGTGGTGGGTAAGTCTACCTAGGCGAGTCTGACGGCGAAGATGGACCAGCTATGTAAGACCCCATGCTCTCTGGTGAGTGGAATCGATAACTGGGCTGTGGAGGGGATAGGGCCTTTGCCCTCAGGTGAGCATAGACTGTGTCATTGTGCTTGATGTGTAGTGCTTGGCGACATTCCTTCAGGCCACAACTCTGCCGACGACGAACCAACTTTCTCTGTTCCTCCTTAGAGTACCAACTGAACTCCTTAGCTACTTTCATGATATCCTTCTTCAGACACTCTTTGGCCAAATATGCCAGCCTCCTCTCGAAGTAGTGTTGGTCTCTGGGCTGTAGATCACACCCGCGGTTGCGAGTGGTGTAGAAGCCCCACGTGCCAAAGCTCATGTCAAGCGACTCGGAATTGGACGACATCCTACGTTTTAAAGTTAAGTTTTATTAGTAAGATATTTTAAGAAATTGATAATTTGAAAAAAAAACGTGGTGTTAACGAATATATGGTATGCTTAGCTACCCAAAGTTAAATATCCACGAACTTACTTCTACCCATTACTCACATCCTCGCGATTATCGATAAATCTAGCTTTGATACCAAGTTGTAACGTCCCGAATTTCGAAAACGTTAAATAAATATTAAAAGGCAATTTTTCTCGTGAGGTTAATTTAAATTACTACGTCAGTCATTCCAAAAGCCTACGTCATAATATTATAACCATATTGAATTAAAGTTTCAAATGAGACCAAATGAACACATTTCCCCAAATTAAACACTTAAGCTTTCAAAATAAGTTGATCGAACATCTATCAGAGTAGCTAAACGTACGACAACCAAGATTCCTTGACTCCTTCCGTAGCAAGGTTGAATTTGGTCTACTCATACAACATTTCATTTCCGTCTTCAGTACCTGGCATTTGAATGCCATGGCAACGTAGTACTGTGAGCGAAAACGCTCAGTACTCGAAACCCATAACTTACAAGCAGCAGGATATATATAATTGAAATGCGAACATAAAAGAGGGCAATCAATCACTTTTAGTTCTATTCTTTAACCTATGTGCAACCGTAGATATGTTCCTACCCTTAACCGCCAGTGTAAGGCACTGGTGTGGTTCAACTCTCCTTTTCCAAATCCAGAAGTTATGTACTAGGGTATTCCATCCGTGACCTCCAGATCCGGAAGTTATGTACTCGGGTATTCCATCCGTGACCATAAGTTTGGATAAAATTTCACTGAATGCGCACGTGAGCACATTCTATAGCTATGTACTCGGGTATTCCATCCATGACCATAAGTTCGGATAAAATTTCACTAAATGTGCACGTGAGCACATTCTATAGCTTAGGTTGTGACACAAGCACAATACCACCCTTATGTCCCATCCCACATCCCAAGAGTCGATCACCACCATGTCGTACCCAGGGTTTCGTAAACCAAACAAATCGACCAATAGAACCACCAACCATACTTTCCATGGGTTCCAAAACTAGATTGCCTAGAATCAAAGTCACAGCCTCTCACGTTATTATCTTTTCCATTAATTATGTTTTCACATCTAATATGTTAAAACCGCACATCACAACCAACTCGGGAACCTAGTTCTCCAATCTATCGGGACAACAATATATCACGCAGTCCAATATTTTCCCGAAGTATGGTAACAGGATAACAACAATTAATTTTGCAATAATAACAAATCATGCGATAGAACTAATCATGCTATAAAACTAAGACCGAAACAAAACTAATTAACTTTGGGGTTTAAAATATTATTTTCTTATTCATTAGGGTGGATTTATAAGTTAACCGTGGTTATTCTAAAAAAAGTTTCAAAAATATTTCAGTGGCTGTAACGTTCCGGGAAAAACCGTGGGTTTCGGCCAAACTCGGTTTGCAACTTCGGATTTGAATACAAACACACCGTACTCTAAAATCAACATCAAACGCGATACATACGTAGGGAGGTGAGTTCCGAACTACCTCGTCCGGCAAACGATTTTAGAAGAGGTTTAGTGGCTGGTCGGAGCTGCGACGGAGATCAGTCGAAAGGTGGTGAGCACTGCAGCAGTGGTGATGGTGTGAGCTCGGAGGTGGTGGTGACTTCGGTGTAGTGAGAGGGAGGAGGGGTGGCCGGTTGTGGGAAGGAGGGGGTGTGGTCTGGCTGGTGTTCTCTTCTTCTCTCTGCCGTGTGTTGTCTGGTGGGAGTAACGGTCCGTTTGGATGCAGTACAAGGATTGAGGTTATTAGTTAATAAGGGGAGATAAGATAGTAGGGGGTATTAGTTAATACGGGAGGGCCCACATTGATGTGATGTTTATGGAGGGGAGATTAAATAGTAGGTTGTTTGGATGAGGTATTAGAGAAGAGGATTAAATAGTACTTCATTTGGATGAAGGATTAATAGGGGGTATAAGGAAGGGTAGATGATGTAAAAAACTGTTAAATGACCATTTTATCCTTGTGCAGTCCCTAAATTCATTATGTATTACGTTTTATATATAATTGTAAATTTAATTCATCTTTACAATTTAAGCCGTAATATTTATTTGTACTAATAAATTAATGAATTTAGTATTATTATTATTAAACATTTTTTATATATAAAAATTGGTTTTTTTTACTAAAAATATCAGGTTTTTTTTGAAGTAAAATTCTATTAAAAAAAATTGTGGATTTTTTTTTAAAAAAAAAGCACATTATTTGGTAGTTGGAAATGTGTCCATCAAACTAGTTAGGTCAATTCTCATGTGCACAACAATATTATTTGGTGAAAATATGTCTACCTAATTAGTTTGATTAACTTTTTTCTTATAAATTGTGGAAGTTACTCTTTTTCTCATATCACAATTCATCTTCATTCAAAGAATTAGTTTTAATTTTGTTTGTCAACCTCTTTGATGGCACGCTGAGTTTGGACCGAGGTGGAGGAGCAAATCTTACTAAAAAACGTTACGAACCTTGTAGATGAAGGGATTTGGGAAGGCAATGGCAAAGGGTGGCATCCCGGCTACTTGGCAGTTCTTCAAAATCAGATGCAAGCTTCACTTCCCGAAGCCGGTATTGAACAAAATCATATCGCTATAAAGATGAAAGCATGGAAGAGGAATTATTTGTATCGTACATCTATGTTTCACTGTCCTGGGTTTGGGTGGAACGCAAATGAAAACATGTTGGTGGTAGAAGATGAAGTTTGGAATGACTACGTCCGAGTAAGTTAAAATGTTATGAAGTCTTGTTTAGTAAATACGATTTTGTCTCATTTCGTAAATTATCTAAATGATTTTCCCAACTTTATGTAGGATCATCGACAGGTGACACGTTATCGAGATATGCAATTTCCCTATTTCATCCAATGGGACCATATTTTTCGTCGTCGTCAAAACTAGAAGTTGAAGGGAGGTGTTTGAAGAAATATTTAACTGTGACAATAAATGGATTTACCATTTGATGGCTGCCCTTAATTTTTTTTCCCATATGTGTAATAATAAATTCGTAAGTGTGATTTGCCTTTATGTTTGAATCCATTACCGGCCTTTGTTGTAGCATGTTTTAAATTGAATTTTCGAGCACATTCTCTGATATTTTGATGATTTCATAGTCTCAACAAAGGTAGCTCTTAAGATAACAAAAAGGTTAAGAATGAGAAATACGCAGTCATACAAAATAAATAATTAACTCTAGAATTCGTAATAGAGAGAGGAAGGGGGACCAATTAAGCTCCCATCCAATGGTGTTATCGTTCAGTCAAAGTTTTGAAATTACAAATTTTACAAGTTTATTCCGAATCGAATACATGTGCCAATAAAATACAATATATGAATCCTAAGAAAAATATCCCAATAAAGTATGTTATTAGACTTGTTCGATGTTCATCTTCCAAGGCAATTGCGGATGTGGAAGCACTGTCACTTGATCGACGTTTGGTTGGGGCCAACTGCATCTCTTGATTTAATTGGTATCTTTCCTCATGAAATTGTAACAATGCTCTTTCTGCTTCGTCGAACGTGTTGTACCGTTTCTTTAAGTTCCTCGGGTATCCATTAACTTGCAATTCCGCGGTCTCCCAACTTGTATATATCCCTGGCTTACGGCCAACAAATACCACAAAATAGTTTTCTTTATCTTCACTCTCCATCGGAAAATCTATTAGAATACAACAATATCGATATTTCAATGTGAAACAATAGTAATAGTATGCTTATAAATTCTATTCGGCTCAGATATATTTAACCGACGCATAGTGCACTACTTGGGTACAAATTATGTTGGCGAACGGTGATTGAACCGTTAGCCCTCATAACTTGTCCTGCCAAGATAAGTGACTCGCCTCAAAATGTCTCGTTTCATATCATCATAGCCTATAATAGGACCATAGATAAGCCAACAACAAAACTGCCCACAAAATTGCTGAAAACAGCATGACAAACCACTAGTAGCACACCTGCTATTTGTGGGCTATTTTTCTACAGCTCGTGGGCTATTTTTCTGCAGTTTTAGGACACA
Organism: Rhododendron kiyosumense; assembly: GCA_019656275.1. Taxonomy (NCBI): domain Eukaryota; kingdom Viridiplantae; phylum Streptophyta; class Magnoliopsida; order Ericales; family Ericaceae; genus Rhododendron; species Rhododendron kiyosumense. Next base: position 14,555 of record BPLS01024109.1, on the reverse strand, counting down.
ATTTGGACACAACTTAGATTCAGTGAAAAACCAACCACCTAAACCCAGAATACAGCATGCTGCAACCCATAAAACTGCAGAAAAATAGCCACCTAATCTGCAGCAAACAGCCACCAAAATTGCAGATAATTGCATCACAGAAAACTGCAGAAAACAGCCAAAAACCTGCCCAAAAAATTGCACTGCAATAAAACAGACACACAAAGCAGCAGTAGCAGTTTGTTTATAGCAATACCAAAAAACTGCACCAGAGTATAACATACACACCCACTTGGCTCAGCTTATAACACATCATAGCCACCAAATTTCTTCTGTATGTCAGTTTAGCAAGGTAACACCAGAAAACAGGCTTGTAAACCTCAGCAGACAATAGGACAGAAACCACACAGGACACAGGACATAGATTTAAGGTTTGTTTTTATGCAGTTTGCGCGTACACACACAGTGCATAAATTGTATAACACATAAAACTGCACTAACAGAACAGAAATTCACAAAAGTGCATAACAGAACAACCTCCAAAACTACAGAAAACAGCCACTTAAACTGCAATAAATACCAACCCAGAAAACTGCACAACACAATAGCCACCTCAATTAAGTCAAAGTTGCAGAAAACAGTTTGGAAACTTGGGAAATAGCTTACAAAACCAAACATGGGCTCAGAAAATTGAATTTTTTGGGAATCACAAGGTACGCTTGGCTGCAACAAAAAAGTTACCCTGCCAAGGTGTCCACCTTCAAAAATTTATCAATTCAATTCATTCATCATTGCCCATAAAAAAGGAGAACACACACATGTTGCAATTTCTGAGTTTGGCATGCTCTTTTTGGGTTTAACCTGTGACTAGCTGACCTTATAACACACTCACACACACTTGGCTTAGTTTAGAACACATCATAGCCATTAAATTTCGACATGTATTCCAATAAAACCATGGTAACAACAGAACACAGCCTGGTAACAGAAAACAGCCATGTCCTGCACTAGCAATTGCACCACAACATAACACATACACCTGCACTGCATTGGAATTGCAGTAACCAGCACCTACATGGTTCAAACCCAGGTACAACAGACACAAACAGCAGCAGCAGCAGCTTGTTTATAGCAGTAACAGAAAATTGCACCAGAGTATGCCCACAAATAGTCCACAAACCCACATTAGCATGCTGTATTTCTGCAGTTTGCTAACACACACACACAATCTAGAAATTGGGCTACCAGAAAAGCCAGCAGCAGCAGCAACACTTACACGCACAAGTGAAAACTGCAAAATCATAACGAGAACACAGCATGCATTATAAACCGCAGAAACTGCAGAACACACACATGCATTATAAACCGCAGAAACTGCAGAACACACACATGCATTATAAACTTTAGAAACTGCAGAACACATCATGCTACCAAAGTCTGGACAAACACACACACACTTGGCTCAGCTTATAAGACATCATAAATTCTTTCTGCATTACCATAAAAAAACATAGTAACTTAGGGAAAGAGCATTCTAGCCACAGTCACACTGCCACCTGCACACACAACACACACATGGTCTTTGAATGGCTTAATCTTGCAGAAAATTACTATATGGGCTCAGACATAAAAAGTTAATCATAAGGGCACTCATTGGCTGCAACGAATATTACCCCGCCAAGGTATCTACCGCAATTAACAAATGACGAGTTAGTCACACATTACTTGCCAAAACCTGTAAGGGAAAGATTCATAATATTACATCTCCATAATGGACCACAAAAGTGCATGAAATGTATGAATAGAAGACATACAAAGGCTACACATGAAACGAATACATCATAGTTTATCTTCTATAAGTTAGCATGACTTAATTAATTCATTACACATGAAACGAATGGCCTATAATAAACCACTACAAAGTTCAGCCAAATTTCAAAGAAGTGGGTTAAGTACTAATCTTGCTTATAATGGTACTTAAACCACTTCAAAAAGGCCCACATGCGCACTACTGAATTGGACCATATACAATGCCACTGAGAATGGCCTCCATATATGCTTGTCTCTCTTCGGGCTTGATGCCGTAGAAGTTGTCCACTCTTTGCTCCTCTTGGCAAATTATCACACTTAATTTGAACTTCTCTGTCAAGGTTATATTGAGCTTTGACAGCTTGTCTGGCACTTGAGTGCGTTGTGCGGATAACTCTTTGTCATATCCAGAGGAATTGACCATCTTTTCCATATGGCCCATGCTCAAGGTCATCCAACTCTGCATGCTTGTAAGCATGGACAACTACTCATCACCCATTCTTGTCCTCTTCCTCTTTGTGCCTCCGGCATTGGGCTGCGGCACTAAGGTTTGGGAAGTGGACGTGGGAGTGAGCTACAAGGTTTGAATGTTTGAGGTATGGGAGTTGTAGGAGTTATGGGAGACAATGGCGTTCCATTTGGAAATGCACCATACTCTTCATTAAATTGAGGAATATAGCAATCATTGGAAGTTAGGAGTGTTGGTTCACATAAGTTGCGCGCCCCATTGTTGCGGGAGTCTCGACTCCTGCCCCCGTAACTCTATCCTTTCCGAATATGAATTGCCAATACCTTTTTATGAGCCTACATATAAGTTGGCCGTTAGTACAAATATTGACTTCAAGCATTGAAACTACAAATTCAAACTTTGGAAGTTACCTTTTCATAGGTGTCCCATATGTCTTTCTCCACTAATATCCGCTTGTTGACATCATCCCACCCGAAGCCGCTAAGGGCAGTAATGTCAACAATTTTTGCCCACGTGACTTTCTAATACTTCACCTTTGAGTCAATGTGGGGGTTAGCCTTAAGGTCGGTCCCCGGTAGAAATTTCTCCAACTCTTTCTCCAAGTGGTTGAAGAAACCATATTTGAAGCCATTCTCGACTGTCCATTTGTCCCCCACCAACTCATTCACAATGCACTTCATTAGTGCATCCTCCTCCTTCCTCCTCCAATTCCTACGTTTTCCCTTCGTAGGTGGTTCCACTACTTCGACTTCATTATCCATTGCTGCAAATGCATTGCTTAAGTTGAATATACGCATGTAAAAGTACGACCTTACACATTACGAGAGTACATTGGATAATAGATTGGTACATTAAATATTTTGCAAACTCAAATGTTACAAAGGAAATAGTACGTTACAAGTTCTTGAAACACAAATATTACAAAGGCATGCAACGTTACAACTTCTTCAAATACAAATGATACAAAGATGTTCCAAACACAATTACAAAGCCATCACAAATTCGACAAACTAATGGTTATACAAGAGATTTGGATCTTGTCCCCCACCATTGGCTAACCAATGGTTATACATGGCCGCAGCTAGCGCATCCCTCCCCGCAATCCACTCATTGGAAGAATCTACATTACCAATGTGATCATCATCAGGCACATCGTTCACATGATCTTGTTCCCACGCGGAGTATTCTTGTTCAATGGGATCATTGGGCATCTCTCTCTTAATTAGGTTATGGAGAAGATAACATGCTGTCACAATATGGGTTTAAGTCCTTATGGGGTAATAGGAGGCTGATCTCAAAATTGCAAATCGCATCTTAAGAATCCCAACGCTCCTCTCAATGACATTCCTAGCAGCGGAGTGCTTCATGTTGAAGTACTCCTCTTTACTTACTGGCATATGACCTTGCCTCCAGATGTTTATGTGATACCGTTGGCCACGGTATGGTGCTAGAAAACCGTTCCCATTTGTGTAACCAGCATCGACAAGGTAATAATGTCCTGTTATGAATGAAAGTTAAGAGAATAACTTAGGAAATGGATAGGTAATGGTAATGGAGTGAAGGGAAACATTAGCTTAGGATTTGGAACATACCATGAGGGACTATAAGACCCTCAGGTATTTCAATGACGTTCTGAAGAATTCTAGAGTCAGTGGCCAATCCTTCCCAACCAGACAAGACATAGACAAATTTTTGGTCTCTAGTACAAACACCTAAAACATTTGTAGCAATCTCACCCTTCCTTGACCTATACTGTGGCCTGTCAGCAGTTGAGGGATTAACTGGCACGTGGGTTCCATCCAATGCCCCAAGACAATTCTAACAAATGTTAGGAAGAGTATGAAGAAATTAAATATGACCAACTATAGGGAATATTTCAAATGTAAGCAGTCAAATAATGTAAAAGCATGAGTGTACCTGAAACCAACTCCATCTACTGTCTTCACAGGCTCAGGCGTTATTAGGAGCATGTTGTAAAGGCGCAAGATAGGTAGGAGTACATCATTGAAATGTCTACTTACAGTCTCGATAGATCTCCAAAAGTCATATTTCGTACGCCTCTACTTTGTATGGTTTCCGAGGACCCACAAGAATATTGCTTCCCTCTCCTCCAAACATACATTGCGTGAGTTCCCTAATCCAACACCTCAGACTTAAAAACACAATTCATAAAGGTATGCCTATTCACCCTCAATTGGTCGTGGCAGTCAGTTTCATTGCCCCTTACAAGCCTATTGATATTGTTTACATGCGTCTGGTAAAAGTTTGGATTAAGAGATAACTAGGGATGAGGTTCAGGTCGGCGTGTCGTGGACGTGATGAAGAGATAGAGGCGAAATATACCCATTGCAGCAGTAGTAAAGGCATGCAATGCCACGACTGCCTCTTCGTCTTCTCTTCTCCTCACTTGTTTTCTGTTTAATCTTGGCATCCTAAAAAACGCTAACAAGAGTTTGATCGATTAAATCTCAACTACAACTATTTATAAGTATTTATACTTAAGTTTATTAACATATGATTTTACAATTCCTAAACAACATTTTGTCTCAAATGTTTTATGATTACACACTTCTCAACAATCATAAACAACATATCCGTATTTGATTGTCCTTGTAATGTTTTATGTTTTACTCTATTCATGTAAACCATTACTTCTCTTAATCAACAACAATGTCAAAATAAAAAAAACACACAATTGCCAATTTGGATCTTTTCAAATTCAATTAGGAATTAGTTCAGTTAATAGCACCAGTGTTCCTTCTATTCATTGAACTTCAATAAATGCCTATATTTTATGATCTCTTTCGAGTTGGTCAGCAACATGAGTGCTAATATGGAAAAATAAACAGAAAATTTATTCATGAACCCCATCAATAACCCGATAAGCACACCAAGCAAAAAGCTATAGACGTACACATACATAAGATTTTCATGCATAAAATACAGAACAAGATTGGACATATGGACAGATATATAGCTCCTGTAGCCCTTTCGTTCTTTCTTTCTTCCTTTGTTTTGCTTTTCGGATGAGTAAGCCCATTTTCTATGCTACACAAATCACTTTTTCGTACCTAATAAACGTTGACTGAGTGTTAGTATTCCACATTGAGCAGAACCATATTTTCAGGGGTTCAACTAATCTAAACACACAGCCTTGAGTCAGCCGTGTTCAGCCACAAACCAACACAAAATGTACAACATAGTCGTTCACCCACAAACCTAATCTGAGAGAGAGAGAGAGAGAGAGAGAGAGAGAGAGAGAGTAGTAGATCGTGGAGTTACACAGCAAAAAATGACTTCACCCAAAATCCTAACTCACCCAAAACCCACAGCCACAAAACGCAGGAATGATAAACAACATAAAACCCATCACGCACCTAGAATCTGAGTTAATTGAAGTCATACCTGAGTTAATCGAAGCTCCAAGTGGTTGCACACACCAAATCGCCACAAAACCCTCTCTGCTCCTCAAACAGCACTAGATTAGGGTTAGTGGCTGAAATGGGTTGCTGGGGGTAGGAAAAGGGGGATAAGGAGGGGTACAATCATCAGATTTCGAGGGTGATTAGGGGGTATAACTTATGCCCTCCTCAAACCCTGGCAGAAAATAATACCGGCGTATGCCCTCTGCTCAGGTCTTTCCTAACGAAGGGGATAACGAAGACCCCAACCATTTTGCCTTCCCAAACGGGGGATTAGAAGTGGGGCCAGGTATAAAAGAGGGGTCTCAACATATCCCCACCTCTTCTACTCCATCTAAACGAGGCCTAAGAGAGAAGAAATGGGAGAGGGATTTAAGGAGTCAAAGGAGGGATTTTGCTTCCCCTCTCTCAGCCGAAATAAAATACAAAGTGGGGAAGGGTTGAGAAAAATGCTCTGGTACAACACATGTGCACACAAACGATTATGGAATATTTGGTGTGACGCCATAAATAATTTTTTGCATTAAATAAACTAATGAGCAAAATAATATTTTTGTTATGATAATAATTATTATTTATTAAAAAAAAAATCGGGTCTTTACACATTGCAAAGCGGTTCCGCCCAAATCCAACTACGAAGGTCCCCAAGGCTGGTTTCATCCGAAGGGCATGCGCATTTGATTTTCCCTAGCCACTCATGTATGACCCCATGCAGTTCTCGAATTCGATGAAATGGTGGGGTTTGAGGGATAATGTTTTGGGGGATAAAAGGAGACTGGAGGGTGTTAAGGTATCAGATGGGACGATTGAGAAGGTCTTGAGATCGTGAAAAATTACATATGTTTTCGCGTATAAAAGGGCGACGCGGAAGAAGTTTAAGGTAAATAGTGATTTAGAGAAGAAGGAGAAAAACCAGAAGATAGAGAGAGTTATGAATTGAAGGTGAACATTCAATTCCAGCTTCTTAAATTGTGTTTTTCTTCACCTTGTGATTTGTAGTATATTGCACTTTGTTTTTCTCTACTTCTCTATTATATTTCCTCTGCCGTATTCGTTTTCTCTAATCCTTATTAAACCTGTGAAAAACCGACCAAGTCAAACTAATTTATTGAATAATCCTTATTCTCGTTTCAAAAACCTCACTCAAGTATTTGAAACGACGACACTGCTCTCTTTTTCTTCCAATTAGAATTTACTCCCCACGTGAATAATTTCTGTTAAAACCACAACAGAAAGTTACTAACATAAATTATTGAGCTCGTCATTTGGATTTCGCAAAGCTCCCTCTTATACATCAAAATGGAAAATACACCAAACTGAAGCTATAAAATACTCCCTCCGTCCCAAATTGGATGGCAATTTTTGATATTTGTGCCAATTTCAATTTCTTATATATTTCAATATGAATCTCAAAAAATATGCAATATCTTGTTTGATAGTTTTCGATTAGTTTTACGATTCAAAGTTTTCAAACTCGTGAAAAATATTATAAATTGAAAGATTTAGGCAATGAAAATGGCACAAATTTTAAAAATTATCATTCTTTTTGGAACGAAACTAGGGAGTACATAAAAATGGAGTATCTTTTTAACTTAAAACATTTCAAAAATATCCCTCAATCATTGCTCATTTTGTCCTTTTGATTTGGTATCTTAATTACTGAGATAAGAGAAAATGTGGAAAATTAATAGTATTGTCCCTTTTACATTTCAGAATAGTCAAAGATCAATTGGGACAACAAAAAGTCGCCAAAAGCCTGACTTTACATTTATCTATCTCTCTCTCTCTCTCTAACCCTAAAGAAGCCGTCGCCCCCATCTCTCTTCTTCCCCTCCCCCCTAGGGTTTATGTCCCAATGGGTGACGGGAGGGGAGGGATTTCTTCCCCTCGTGGGATTTTTCAATCTCTCGATTATAGATCTCAAAGGTTTTCTCTCTTTCCCTCTTCACCCCCATCCTCCTCCTCTCCAAACCACCATCCGCTGGCCCTCCTCTTCATCTTCCGTCGTGCAGTCCGACGACTTTTGGATGTAGGGGCTTGCAAATCGTGGTTGCCGGAGGTGTCCTCCTCCCACTGGAATAGGAGATCTAGGTAGGTGGATGAAGTCTACTCCGGTACGGCGGACTCCGTTCGGTTCCGTTACCGATTTTTCTCTTTTTCCCGGTTATTTTCTTTGGTGTCCCCTGTGTGGAATTTCTCCCTGTTTGTGGGGCTTCTATCACCTCTATGTGGGTGTTTTTGGTTATTTTCTGCAGTGCTCCGTCTATTTGGAGCGATTGGTTTAGTTGGAGTTGGGTATAGTCTTTGAACTGAGTTCCCTCCTATTTGGTTTATTGATCCCTTGTTTAGGGATAGAGTTTTCTCTTGATGTCGTTGTGGCAAAAAAAAAAAAAATCCAGTTTGACGCAAAACAAAAAAATACAAAAAGATTTGAATAATGAAAAAAAAAAAGTCTCTTAATTTTTTAATCCAAACCCTATGTGGGACTAAATACCACAAGAGAAATTTATTCATGACGGAGCTGTGAATACCCGCAATTTCACCAGTTCATTTGCGCAATCAATGAATGAGATGTGTTTTCAATTTTGACTGGTCAAAAATAATTGTTACCGGTCACAATTAATTTTTATTCGGGACCGTTCAAAACATTTTTGGATGCGAGTGATTTAGTACAGAAGAATTGAATAAACGCTACGGAGGGAGAG
>BPLS01024108.1:40119-60869 GCA_019656275.1 Rhododendron kiyosumense | reverse complement strand
GTGTTCATTTCCCTCAATGGATTACCAATCTTGCCCTTGATGATGTTCGGTCCTCCGACCACATTTCGGTTGAGTAAATACCACCCTGTTTCCGTGAAAAAAAAAATTGAATAGTAATCTAATGAAATGAGAAGAGAGAGCTGAGTTGATTATTTAATTATTTGCAAGAGCGTCTTGCTTGGAGTGAGTGATTCTCCTATAATCAAGTGCGTGGCTTGGTCGTGTCGAGTGGCATCCCGGTACTATCCTAATCTCGCAGGCTACGGCCTGCGTCATATTTCTGTCTCATGGTCTTGTCTACAATATCTGTTTTCATGGTATACCCAACAGAATTCAATTGGCAAAATACTTACCAAAGAAAATTAACATATTCCCAACTCTTTTTCTTAAAGCTAGGAAAAAAAAAATTAATAAGAGAGAAAATATCAAATCGTCTACAAATTTCAGTGTGTGATTGTTCCATCAATCGAACCGGAACCCAACTCTGCAATTACTATTGACAACAAATGGAGGAATTAAGAGAGAAAATCAATGCATAGACATATATATACACGTTTATATACTTGTATGTACCTTTCGTGAAGAGAGGTGTTCGTGAGACTCCCAGCCCATGAGAGAGAGAGAGAGAATGATGCTGTATGCAGTAGTTTTGATCACCTTGAGTTTTGGAATGGATGATAGAAGAGACGGAAATATGGAGGAGAGAGAAGGATGGAGTGGTGAGAGGAGGAGGAGTGATTTCAGGGTGGGTAAACAAATCCTTGCCGTATGTTTCTTTTGAATCTTCCCTTCTTCTGGTACTTTGACCCGCCGGTTTACAAGCACACATGCAATGTATGTTTGTTTGTTTATCCTCAAACGCATATTTTCTAGAATCTAGACTTTTCCCCCCCGCTCTGGGAGGGGACTCGGGATGCTGCCAAGTGTCAAACACCTCCGCTAGGTGGGTGTCGAGCGAAAGATCCAGCCGTTTATCTCGACAATCAATAGCTCGTATCTTAATCAAGCAATTGACTATTAGATCTGTATGCGCTCCAATTGACCGAGCAATTGACTATTAGATCCATATGCGCTCTGATTCAATTTAAGCCATTCGTACCGAGATGAATGGTCGGATGTCACTTGAACACCCGCTTGGCATCATCCCAGTTCCGATTTTTTAATTTTTTTCCCCTATCAAAATAAGTACTCCATTACTTTTGTTAAACAACTTATCGACGTTACGAGGTATAAACATTTTCAAACATATTTGTAATTATAGAGAATTCGAAAAGAAGTCGTTGAACAATCACTCAAATGTCTCATAATTACCCCCAACTTAGCAACACTTCAATTAAACGCCTGAAACGTTTTAGTGAAAAGGTCTGGGATGTTTCTTGAAATTTACTAATTTCGGAGGTTATCATTAATCAATACAACCTTGACCCACACATGGATAGGTAAACAAAAGATCCATAGCATTCGAATCACAACAAAACAAGGTGCACTTACAACATAAACAGCGAGGCAATCAATCAAGAGAGTTTTGTTCAGGAGCCTTGTAAAGTCTAGTTCTGATACTACGTTAAAACATCCAACTCAAAATCAATTTGCAATGAGTGGAGAAACCGCCCATACCATACTCATATATTAGTTCTGAAGGTTATAATTTATCAATGTGTGACAAACTCTAACGATCGTATTTGCAAAAGTAAGTTGTATGTTTTCTTCCTCTTCACTTGCACACCGCATGCGCCCATATGTTAGACTTACTAACTAGTGCTCTGCCCAAACTGTACAAAGAAGATAATAAACCACAAAAAGGAAGAAGAAATAGACACCAGAAAGCATATGACATGCTCATTTAACATGAAGCAAAGGTGACTACATAATCCTCAACGGCATGCCATCAAAGAACATTCCATGGCACTCTTGGCTCTACCAATAATATACACCATGTTAGATAACTTCATTGCCTTAGCTTTTTCAGAGATGGCTGCAATACGGGTTCGGCCTGCACGAATAAGATTCAGAAGAAGAAATTATGAGAGAGGAATGCAAGTCGAACTTGAGTAACTCGATTATTTTGGTTATATTCACAAGTAACCTAACGAGGCAGTCCAACTAAAAGTCGAGCTCAAATAAAAAATTTCCTTTCGTTTCTCAATTGACGCAAAATATAGTGTGTAATGTGTACAAGGTATAAAAAAAAAATTCAAACTGCAGCAGGCTTGTTGAACCTATAGAATCAGTTACGGTACAAGAAAAGGTGAAAAACCAATTAATCTGATTTGCTAGAAGGGACTGCCAAGGTAAAATGGTAAACAAGGTGAAAGAAATCCCACACCAAGAAGTGAAGCATTCAACACTGGGTTTAAGTGGGCATAAATACAAACACTTAACACTTTGCATCTGGGAACATAATTACCTGGACTTGGTTTGTACACTGAATCAAAATTGACAGTCTTTCGGAAAATTTTAGAAGTATACCGCAATGATCAACTTATGCAATACATAGTGCTACGCTCGAAACACAATTAACCAAAAGCATGTCATCTAATAGTCAAATCTAGAATACTAATATTTATGACACTTGTGGATATCTTACATACGTCAAGTATGATATCAAGTTATATCCATCATGCTGAAGGAAGACACGTGTATCTAAAGGGGAAGATAAACGATGGGAATTACTTCTAAAACAGTTACACCCGATATCTCAATCAGTGTAATTCGAAGCTGCACAAAGTTTGGAAATCAATTTGCATAAAAGAGGATGCCAACAAGAAATGGCCAACCCATCGTTTTCACATGCACCGTGCTTTTGGCCTTCTGTAACCAAGTGATAGTTGCTAGGGTACAAGCATTTCCTGATAACTCTATTTCTTGCACCATTCTATCTGAAAATCCCACAACCTAATGCTGTAGCAAAAGTGCAAGTTTTCTGTAACCTTAAGACACCATAGAACTAGTTATATGCGACGTACTTTTTGATTTATTAGTCCTGTCCATTATCCACGAAGATCAAAATGCAATTTGGAGAAAAACAAGGGAAGCAGCATTGCGGGATTGCTTTCTTGCATGGGCCATTTACCAAAAATGGCCATAAAACTGCGAAGGTATACAGTTCTTACATACTATGGAGCCACTATAGATGCAATATGGGAAAGCAAAACCCCTATGAATCCTAACAAACTAACTTGGCAATGACATAATCTCTCAGAATAAAAGTGCAAAAGGTTATTACCAAAATGACAAAACAATGGTAAGAGAGACCACTTGAACATACTCCAAGCTATAGTATCTTAAAACCCAGTCGCATGAAAGTGGCCTACCCATATATGATCTTCAAGTCATCATGATTGCCAGTTTTATAGGATACTTGAGTATGTACTTTAAAAAGATATTTTTAACTTTTTATTATACGAGTAAGATGTATATATAATTCTACAACAATAAATTTGAAATGATATAAAAAATTAGACAGGTACCAACTATCAATAACAAAATCGGAACCATAATTGGTACTGCATTTAGATGCTTGGTTTCAAGGATCTAAAAGTGCAATCAACCAAATAATCAACTTAGTCACCATAACCGTAGCTAATGCTTTCAACCTAACCTGAAAGCATTGACATTTTAATTTAATGAATTTCTGGCAATCATCAAAGTCCAACATGTGAACAGACAAGGCATCCAACGGAGGTGAATTGTTGTCAGTCCACAGATTAGCAGGTTCAGAGCAACATCTTCTATGCTTTCAGATTAATGAAGAAATTCGCAGTTGATCTTGACGAATTCGCAGATTCATGTTAAACTGAGTAGTTCAATGATTAATGAAACATGGCCATGATATTCTTTATGTAATGTTTTCAATGTACAATGTCAACCTTATAAGACACTTAATTCAATAAAACCTACAAAAATCAAGTGCTAGTAAATTCTCCATAAATAGTTCTTTTCAAAGATTAAAGAGGACACTTAACAATGAGAAAACCAAAATTTATTATCCTTTCTTTTAATTTTTTTTTGAGAAATATAAACACCATCAGCATGAATATATCAAATATAAGTATCGGGTGTTTGTGGGTACCCAAGACTGATCTCCATCAACCCAAAATCTTAGGTTTTAGGGAGATGTATCAGAGGCAAAGTTTTAAATTCCTTGGAAGTCACAGCAACAATAGCGATCATGATGATGCGGGTTAAGGGTATAAAGTGTATAGTCATGGTAGCAGCAACCGGCGGTGTGATATTTTCTTTCACACAAACTAGAATAAATAATGATATATCTGTCTTTATTTCAGAATCAACTATGTTGGGGTTGAAATGGTGTTTGGCAAATTTTCTCTATTTCCTGTACATTTATACAACTATACTTAAATCCTATATACATTGTATTTTTGTACTATTCCCAGGAGAATAATTTGTCTTGCCTTTCAATATTGGAGTTTGCCTCGAAAATAATTGCTTCTTGAAAAACACTAAGGTTGATTGTCAGTTTTGAGATAAAAAAGTTCTATAGGTTTGCGTATTTTTCATCTTTAGCCAAATTTTTTTTATTTTTACAATTTAACATCCACAAAGTAAAAAATAAGGAAAAAAAATGATAAAAAATCACCAAAGCTGAAAAAACACGGATGATGAAACATTCAAATTTTGGAGAATATTTCTGAGAGAACCAAACAAATTTGTGTTTTTTGTCGGACGACCATAACGTGACAGCGATACCATCACGTAATGCTGAATGACTGCAAATTTCCATTGCAGCGCTATATCGGTCGCCTTTGTGTGTGTGTGTGTGTGTCACACATGCATATTGTAACCATGTCATCTAGCACTGGCTGCAATGCCTATTGTCTCATAATGATCTTAAGAATAGTAAATAAAATTGGCCAACCATGCAAGGATTTGAAGTGACCATCTATAAATTTTCAGAATCGTTATTAAGAAGTTAGACAAATGATTAATTCTCATGTATTGGTGAGGGACCAATAGCTCAAAAATCAATACTAGAAAATTCTCTGATTGGCCTGCTCTTGAGATCAGTTGAGCACACTTTCCACTATGTACTACATGAACTGGTGTGCCAAGTGCCAGTGCAAATCTAGTGTTGGACCTCTCAAACCTATAAGAGAAGAATATGTGCAAAGACGAACAGCAAGAATCATACTTTTTTATCGTTCTATTTGTGGGATAAAATGATGTTTTAGAAAACATGCAGTGCCACAAATGACACTTTCATATATTTCTCTCATAGAGTCATACTGTGTCAGAGTTACTGGGCCCTAGCCTTGATTCTTTTGTATATATTATAAGTTCCCTCTGTCAACACTTGTACTTAATCTTCTTTAACGTATCCATTACCATATGTCTCCACCAACTGGCAACTGCTTGAACAAAACCAACCCAAGTTCCAAAAACACTCTAAACCATTGTAAATGTACAAAGATTCGTGCACTTACAGTGCTCAAAAGTTGCTCGCGAATATAGGCCATAGATCTCAGAATGGCTCCAAGAGTATCTCTAGAGACTTGAAATTTCACATCTGTTTCCCCGGAAATGGCCCCAGAATCTTGAAGCTGTAAAAGCAAAAATTATCCCAAGATTATCAACAATGAAACTTTGCTCGATAATTGTAAAATTTGATATTGTTTTTTGCACATCAACAGTATCTCAGTTTGACAACACGACATGTAACAAACGTAATTGTTCTTTGCAAATATACAGGCATCTCATATCAAGTACTCAGTGTTCCTTCAAATTAAAGCTGGTTTTTTTATTCCGGAAAAACTCACCATACTCCATGCACAGAGTTTTGCACGAAAACTGCAAGGCACTAACTAAGAGTATAGTATTTCCCTGTAGTAGCAATCAATTAGTTGTGGACATAGGGGACCTCCGTATGACTCTGAGTATAGTTATTTTGAAATGTTACGCCATAGGGGCCATCCAATAATCATCTCACTCATTATCTTGACAGCAAGTGAAGGAGATCATTAAATTTGAAGGAGTGTGGCACACTCCTAGGTTGAAGGAATTTATAGTCATTTTGTAACTGTTATTACCACATAACGCCTTCAGTCAAACTGGTCAAATTTTCGATTCTGATCAAATTGTCAGTCACTACAACATCATGAAGATGCAGAAGGGAAGAAGCATGGGAGCCTGATGCATGTCGAATTTAAACTCAACATATTTGTATTGCGTCAACTTTCCCATGGCTGTTAGTTGAATGTTCATTCTTAGCACCACCTACCAAGTTTCTCTTCAACTTGACTTCATGTGCATATTTTATTAATCGGCAGCAACTTTCTCCACTCAAATCGACTCCAAAAATACAAACCCCAATACCATAGGCCAACATGGATCCCTGACCTCCAATCTAGTCTGCTTAATAACTGTCAACAGGTCAAATTCCCCATTTCTGAATGCTCCAATGCCAATGACTTAGTAATCCCGCCTCCAATACAATACAACTTTCAGTTAACCTTCACCCAGAATAACTTGGCAACCAAATGTGGCATACAAGTATCTGAAAAATGCATTCTGCGTAGTATGCAATTTTGAAGCAGAATCGTATCTAGGAACTCAAAATACTTACAAGGAAGCGCTAAGTTGCATCAGTGTAAATAAAGCACCAAAAAAGTGCAGGCTTACCTTCAAATTCATGACAGCGACCTGGTTACCCAGTGGTGCTAACTGCTCACTAATGGATGCCATTGATCTGAGCATGGGCTCCAGTGTGACCTTAGAGAGTTGAAACTTCACCTCTTTATCGTTTGAGCTACCCTTGCTATAATCTTGAAGCTGAAGCAGGAAACAAATATAAAGGAACCCTTTTGGCCAATAAGTGGGCATAAAATCCAATCACTAAAGATTTTCTTCCCTAATCCATCCCTTTTTTTTCTCTCCCTCGTCACCGAAGTCTAACACATTATTAGTGGATGGGTTCAAGTGTCCTTGGATGGTTACTATGTTCATCCAAAAAAAAAAAATGTTTTTCTCCTCACAGTTCTAAGTGGGACTGTGGGAGTCTCGTAGAGAGCACAAGTATGCATCTCGTTGCATTTTAGACATCAAAGCACCATAGATGATTTTCAAATCTTAATTATTGAATATGCTGGTAACTAAGGGGAATTATTAGAACATGGAGCGAAGTAGGTGATTAAAATTCAAACTGGAATGCATTAATGAGAATGAGTTGTAGATAAAAAGACATATACCTTGAAATAGATCACAGCAACTCGTTTGGCAGGCATTAGGTCCTTGTTTTCCATGAACCATGTCATGGACCTGAGACAGGGAAGAACCTGCACAAAAATGAGTATATTGGTCAGGAAAGTGTATATCTACGTCATCTGCATGCTCATTGTGACTTAACTCTCGTTTCTGATACCACTTAAACTAAACAAACTCTGATTTACAAGGAATCATTCCTACCGTCGTATCTGGAGGGCCATCATCCTGTTGAAGGGATAGAGGGGCCAAGTGAGGAATATTTTTTCCAGAAGCAGGTGTATGAACACCAGCATTCTTATGGTTTGAGTGATGTGCTGCTTCTTTCTGATGAGACATCCATGGCAAATGTGTCGTATCAGGACAATAGAAAGGCAGCTGAGGTTTTGCTTTTAGATTGGGCCACAGAAGTGGAGTCATATCAGACTCTGGAAAATGGATATCCTTGTTGCCATCTTCCTGGTTTCCAAGGACCTGAGACTTAGGTGCAACTCTTGCAGCATCTTTCATTGCGACAGCAACCTTCTTCCCACCCTCTCTGATGGCATTAATTGCCACATTGTAAGTTTCTACAGCTACTGCCCCTTCCTCTGCATATCTCATAGCTTCTTGACACAGACTATTGTAGCGTGAAGTAAAATACTGGGCACCTTGCACTTCGACCCCTCTATAGTCTGCGCCAGGCCCGCTTTTTGCATGCCTTGTCCATCGCTTATTAATGTAATGGGATGGCAGAGTAAAAACATTTGTCATTGTGAAAACTGTCAATACATGTCTACAAAGAATGCCGGAGTATTCAAACAACTGGCAGCTGCAGGTTGCTCTCGTCTCAGGAATGTGCAACGAGACCATATATGCCTTTTGTTGATCCTCGAATTTTGCAACTCTGTATGTGCTAAACGATCCATCGTCATATTCTTTATTTGCAGTATAGGCAAAAGTTTCAACTAATTCTTCTTGGAATTTCACGAATAGTCTCCGGGTATAAAGGTTTGCTGCCTGTTTCTCCATAGGGGAGGGTGTCTTCAAGACTGGTGAGGTGCGCATTGTATCAAGATCTGCTTCTATCTCCTTTTCGAAACTTCGCTGTAAAGCCCTTTCATACTGTCTAAAGAACACCGGTAAGGTAGTCTCTTCATCTACATATCCATCAAAGAAGGAGCCAGCAGCTTCACTCCCTTGGTCTGCAGGAATTGAAGCGAAAAAGGTACCCCGAAAATACACAGGGACCCAGAGTTCGCGAGTATCATACAATCCTTGAAGCCAATCATTTTTCATTAGATGGTGTTTATCTATGAGGAAGCTCCATAATGATTCGAACTCTTCTACCGTCTCACTCATATTAATGCAGTTATATAGATCTCCTTGAAAAGTAGGATGATTATTATACAAACGATCGAACCTTTTTTGCCCTTCTCTCAAGAAGCGCCAGTGGCAGATTCGATGACGGGTACGGGGAAACACCTTAGGAACAGCTGACCGGACAACTTTATCACTATCAGTTGTAATAGAAAGTGGTGGCTGGTCATTCATTGCAGCAAGCCAAGTCCTAAAAAGCCAAGTAAATGATGATTCTGAATCATCTACAACTAGACCACACCCAAACAACACAATCTGACCATGATGGTTCACACCGGTAAATGAAGCTAATGGCACCTCATAGTTGCTATTTATATATGTTGTGTCAAAAGTAACTGCATCGCCAAAGTGTCTGTAAGCTGTTCTTGACCTTGCATCAGCCCAAAAAACATTAGTCATGCAACCACCCCCATTAAGTTGTACCGCATAATAGAAGCCAGGATGCTCAGCTTGCATCTTCTTAAAATAATCTAAGAGATTTTGAGCATTTCCAAGTGTCCTTGCTTTGTGGGTTTGTTTCCCAGAACTTTTGGAAACAACAGTTTTAGCCCGAGGATTCACACGATTCCTTTCAATAGATTTCGGTTTTCCATCCACAGGAACATGCAAAGATTGACCCACAGGACCACTGTAGGGTTGCTCCATGGCCTTTGTCCCATCAGGAAAGGGTGTACGAGTTCGAAGATGATGCACCTTTCTGGGAGCCACAGTAGAGTGGCTATGCTCCTTTACAAATCTTGAAACAACCCACATGTCTGGGTACTTTCTTTCAATCCTTAGCATAGCGTAGCAGCTTTCAGAATTTTTCTTTTTTATTCCCTCCCTTGCACATAAAAACTCCAAAGCATTTGTTTTACCATCATTATCACAAAAGCGAAACTGACTGACACGGGTACTAAAGCCCACACGCCTTGCATATTCATCATAAAAAGTCTTGGCAGCATCTTCAGATTTAAACTCCATGCCTATATTAGGCACGGCGAACCCAACCGCATCCTGGGCTGATAGAGAATTTTCTGCATAATTATCAGTCCCCACAACTAGATGGTCATTAAATAAAGCATCTCTATCCATGTCCACATAATGATCCTCATTCTCCATATCCATGTTTCTCCCTATCTCTCTTCTGTACCTGCACGTCTATCTATTCACTGTGGGCTGTAACTGGACCAGTACTTGAAGTTTTCCAGCATAGTAACTCTGGAAAAACAGAAAGTAACACAACCTGCATATGATACCACTTTGTGTAAGAGAAAATTGAACCAAGAAAATAAACAGACAAAACAGCTAAATGAATAACCAAAATATGTAGTTTGTCAAAACCTAAACACGGATATTATGGTAGTTGGTGATGTAAACCCTAGGATACAAATACATGCTATATGCAGCCGATGTAATATGTATAATTCATCATTCCATACGTAGTGAAAACCGCTGTGGGCCATGGTGTACCCAGACACACAACTGGGGAACCATGTAAAATATATTTATTACTGTTCTTGCTTGAGTTATTCTTGTGCAATTCTGTGTGTTGGGTCAAATCTGCAACATTAACACTTAGGAAAACCTCCATGTTTGATTGTGTGTGTTGGGTTGAATCCGCAACATTAAACAACCTGTATTACAAACAGCATACCAATGACTTCATCTTGAAAACCACCAAAGAAGTCTCAAGGTCATTTTCCATAACATAATTGGCTGGCTCTACATTTCTTCTATCCATACAAGTCTTCTACAAGCTGCGTTCAGCATTAGCACATATGACGAAGTTAGAAATTAGTCGTAGCTTTTCTTCGCATGGATTATGTTTAGCATTTTTCTATTCAGTTACATGTTTTCACTAGACAAATAATCCCGCAAGTGGGTTTAGTGTGACTATAAGATTAGAGCTAAGAAGCACGGACACATCTTCCAACATCCATGTAATTGTGTCCAACCGTGTCTGATACATTGTACACGAACACGACACTAACAGACACATATCAGAATGCCTAAATACCTGTCCGGTCTTCCAGGTTTCGAGAAGGGAGAGGGCAGAAGCAGAAGACCTAAGAGCTTAAATGCATATATAGGATTACTGCACACTCATATGATCTTTGCCGAGAGGCAGGAGCATTCGGTGGAACCGGCGAACAACACTTGCTTCTGGATAGATATGTGGGACAGAGTTAAAAAGTTTACCCGGACAAGTTTGGGACAGATTGGCCTATGTTAAGGACACATTACATGGTTCAAGTGCAATTTTTCAAACTCAGCGCAGATATTCACACGAATGCTTATATAGTGACTGTTGATAGTTATCTTCCTAATGCTAATACTATTTGTGGTTTTAATCTTGATTTATTACAAAAAAATTATTCAACTTTTAAATTGCTACACAAGATACATGTCTAAAATGAATGTGTTTCATATCCGACGGATCCCTAACGTACCCATGTCCTAATTTTTTGAATAAATGATACGCCTGCATATCTGTGTCATGCGTTGTATCTGTGTGCTTCTTAGGCTAAGAAAATTGTTACAAACAAATTAGCTCGAAGTATAATTGGAGACTGATACTATTGTCTACAGGATGTAAACCATTCAAAATTGACCCCAGCATGCGAATCCAAAAATAACACTAATGAGACTCTACTATGTCTATATTTGACAATGTGTGCTTCCACTAGGTCTCATTGAGATCATGCGAATTTCCATATATTTTTGCTTCCTCTAATTCACTTTTTTCTTGAACCTCCCACAGTCTCCATCAAGCAATTCATAACTATCTCAGCAAAAAAGTTATTTTAGTTATCATAATCTACATACCTAGTATGTGCCAAAATGTGCTCAAAACCAATTGACAATGAGTGAGGAAGCCGCCCAGGCTCATATACTAGTTTTGGAGATTAAAATAACCAATGTAGGACATGGTCTGACCTTGACCCGCACGTGGAGAGATAAATGACGGATCCATAACATAGGGATCACAAAGAACAACAAGGAGCACTTAAGGCACAAATAACAGGGCAATCAATCAAGAGAGTCTTGTCCAACAGCCTCCAAAAATCTCACTCTGATACCATGTTAAAACTTAAATCATCCACCTCAAAACAAATCGGCAATGAGGGGAGAAGCCGCCCAGACTCATATACTAGTTTTCGAGGTGATAATTAACCGATGTGGGACAAATTCCATCAACCCTTAAACATGCATTTGTTATGTCTCTTGAGTTGACTTTCAAACATAGGGCTGGACTCGCCTTAATGACTAAAGGTTGGTTCTAAAAGATTGATAGGTAAAAAGAGGAGAGGGGTTGGCAGTCCAGGTTATCAAATATCCAGCCTTTCAATCACTACATGCGGTATTTTAAGCTATTTACATGATTGTACATAGCTGGAGCCACTTGAATAGTTTTTGTCGGTCAATCTGTGCCTTAAAGCGCAAAGAACTAACCAGGACCAAAATGAAAGAGCCAAAAACGAAAAACAAAGAAGTTGGAAGCTTTCTAACCGTTACCCAAGCGCATTTCAATGAGCACTCCCAAATTGCAGTCAGGAGCAGTATCGGGGGTGGCGGAGATTGCAGTATGTTTCAAGCTTTGACCCCTTTTGACCTTATTTTGTCTAGAATTGTAAAAGTCGGACCCTAAAACATATAATTTGGGGACTGGATCTCAACATACAAGGAGGCACACAAGGTTATAAGAAGAGTAGTCCCGAGAGAATTCCATTGTGACTTCAATCAAGACTTTTAATTTCATCATATCTATGAGCGGCTAATCTTCCTCCCAAGGGCTTAGATCAAAGTTTAATTTTCTTCTTTGCCGTTCTTAAAAAAGATCAAACTTTGATCAAGTAACAATTGCTTGTGTACCTTTATTTAGGGCTTTTAGATTTGATTCAATGATTTTATAACGAAAGCTTTTGGCAAATATAAACTGAACTGAATCTTTATATCAAGCATGTGTTATTAATTTTTGTGATTTTTAATCCATAGATTGCACAACAGCTTTCTTAGTGATTGTCATCTTGTAAGGGCCAAAAAGCTGAGCTCCGTTGTGTTGGCAATTCCATTGACAAAACACGCATTCCCTGTATCTCGTTTATCGAGTTGTATTTTATTTAATTTATTCTTAGAGAGTCTGTGCTAGGGTGTGGAAAGGAATCTCAATTTTTGTATTTGAGTGCGGTAGATGTTAGTCAAGTTCTTATTGGGTTGGTTTGTGAAATAGTTGGAAAACAAGATATTTGGTCAAGCAAAATCAAGTTCTTATTGGACCGGTTCGGGGCCTTAAAACTATCGACCCATTAGGTCATCAATAGGCGATCAAAGAAAGGGGGAGCACCGTTCTTCAGCCTTGGGGGAAAAAACTGTGATATAAAAAACTCCTTTAAAACAAGAGTTTTGGGGCTTTTCAAAGACAGAGAAAAAGAGGCAGCCAAAGGACTCGCTATTTGAATAATGAAGAAATGAAAAGAAGGGTGCTGTACGTGCAATACATATTGGGTTTGAAGTTCAAACAACAAGGTGGGTTTATATCTTTGAATCTTGGAGTAAAAAGAAGGTCAATGGATCTTTGAGAATTCAATACAACTTCAAAAGGTTTACAACATCAACTCAGTTAATCTCTGAACAAGTCCTTCGGTGGATTCCGGGAGGCAAATGAAAGGCTTGTGGATTCAAGGTAGCGGCGGTCAAGCATTGGGTGTGGTGAACGTGGATTTGGCAAGTAGGTCTTAGGCTCAATTGTGAGGATTCAAATCGTAGGGTAAGATTACTTGTAACTACACAATGTTTATAGTGTTTGATTCCTTCCCATGGTTTTTTCCCATTTAGGGTTTTCATGTATATCGTTGCATTCTTCAATTGTTTGCTTTCCGTTTATATGATTGGTTTAGTTATTGATTGGATTGGTTTAGTTATTGATTGGTGAACCGTTGATTGAGATTTAAAAAATAGCAAATCTATAAACCTAGGCGAGCTAGGATTTTTCACATCCAAAAGTTAGATAGGCTATGCTTAGAGGGGATGCATTGTGCTAAAACATTGTTGAAGACATCCGTCCTTTCTGAGAACAGACTGTCGGTTTTCAATTCCCTCAAGCTACTTGGCAACACTGCAAGGGCTTGTAACCATATTATGTCAAGTAAGGCCAGGGACATGGGATCCCCTTGTCCCAGGTTCCTTCCTCTTTGAAATAGCTTTTGAGTTCTCCTACCAACCATAGAGAACCAATCTGTAAAAGCGCAACTCTTGGTCCAATTAACAAATTGCTGGGGAAATCCATAGCACGCACAATAACCTGTCATATTTAAGTCTACTAGTCTAGTCCACTAAATAATGAGCCTTCATAAAATCTATTTTTTGGCAAACATAGAAGGAAATTATTGCCCGTGCCAATTCCCTACCAACTCTGGCTTAAGTAGAGTGTTGTCTGCTATCCAAAAAAATTCTAATGAACAGTAAAATGGGTTCCTAGCAGTCATGACTTCGCTATTGGACTTAAAGATTACATTGCCACAAGCTATGGGCCTATAGTCTCTCACTTCAGAAAGGAAACCTCTTTGAGATCAAAGTCAAACCAGTTGCATTCCAATCATTCTGTACAAAACCCGTAGCTAAAAAATGACGGGGTAACTGTTACCACATTTCTACCCACAACAGCCAAATTGGAGTGAAAGAATACAGCATTGAAGCCACTAGACCAGGAGCTTTATCCCTTTAAAGCTACATTCAGTTGCAAGGAAAGGGAAGCAAAGTACGGAAATGTCTGACTTTCCTGCATTCTTTGGGTGTTATTGTGGGACCCACATTACTTTCCCACTATATTAATTTTTCATTGACTACAAAAAAAAATCTCAGTATTTTGCAGGAATCTTATTGTTGTACTAGTTCCTATATACTGTAATTAAACTATCTCTTTTTATTTTTCTTTACTTCACATTCACTACAATTTCCTAGAGAACAATTTTCCGGCAGACACGAGCCTAAGTTGACAACACCAGTAACCCTGATCTCATCTACTTAAACAAGCTTAACCAAACCTTCCTCAAAATCACTAGCAATTTAACCTTCAAAAATAATACAGCCCTCACTCTCCTTAAGGTTGCCCTAGAAGCCCAGGGCTGGCCCCGGACAGAAGCCTAGAAAGTTCCAGAACAAATCTGAACGAAGAGCCCTAAATGCCTATCAATTTTCGAGAAAACAACAGAGAGAGAGATGACCAGCACGAACACAGAGAGAGAGAGAGAGAGAGAGAGAGAGAAGGAGAAGAAGAGAGATACCTACTATTGCCGTCGCCGGAGCGCCGATCGTAGGCGGAGCTGTGCTGAGCTTTGCTCGATTTTAGGGTGGTTCTGATTCTGGTCGATTTTACTAATGTTTTAGGGCCGACACAGAGAAAAAATAAAATGTACTTGTTGGGCTCGTCAAGTTTGCCGGACAAATGAACGGAATATAAACAAGATACTCCGTAATAAAAAAAAAATTTTGAATACAATATTCAAAAAAATTGATAACTCAAGTGTCGGGCTAGTTTATTCACGGGGACGATTCCCACCGCCTATTTGCAAATTAAAGAGTTAGAGGAAAACTCCGTATGGACTGAATTCGAAAGGATTGATAACACTTAATAGGTTTTGAAACTTGAGATCTTTATAAGGGAGCTAATTCTAAAGTCTCATATCTTGAGCAATATCCAACAGTTAAAATATAATATAAAATTCTTGATACACGTAAGTAGTACAAATTCTTTGTGAATATTAAAAATAAAAAAGAAGTAAGAATGGGGGAGGAAAAAAGATTGATGCTTTTTCATTGGAATTATTATTTGCATTTTCAATTATACTGTCGTGCAAGCCACAATTTTATTTATTAGACAGAAGCTAAGTTTGGAAATTAGAAAAGAAATGAAAACGGACAAAAAATGAAACAAAAAAAATTCCCGTTAGCTTTATTTGATTGCTAATTTAGAAAGATGAATGAAGGAAAATAATGAGGAAGAAAAACTAGAAATCAACTTTCCTTGCTCTTTTCTTTCCCTCAAAATTTCCACAAATTTTTCTGTCTCTTTTATATAAACCAAACATAAGAAATAAACGAAATAGACCCCCCCAAAAAAATTCTCTCTTCGTTCTCCTTCTTTATTTTCTCTTTTTCTTCCTTTTCCTTCCTTGGCTCCATTCAATTATCGAGAATATTATGCGAGAAATTGCTTCTCAAAAAAGGTGCAGTGAGATAAAGTAAAAAAAATTAAATTTGTTTTTCATGTATACTTTCTCAAAAGAGCAAGAATTCATTCATTTTGACAAAACCTATTTTGCATAAAAGTGTTTCTTAATAGAAAAATTAAAATTGTGAGTCCTACAACTTTTCTGGTAATTAAATACACAGAAAGTTACAGAAAAAGTAATTTCCTATTCTTTCCCATCCTTCCCGTGCAAATGAATGTGGCCTAAGTTCTAAAGAATCTAAACACACCTAAAAGGCAAAATAAAAATAATAGTTTTTTCCCCCTGTTTTCACCAAATCGGTAATCATGATAGTTATTTTTTATTTTTTTTATTTTTTCTAAATGAAGTAAACTGTAGTTTCACAAGGCAATGGGTAAAGACTAAAATGTGAAGCATAAAATGGGGTCATTATTGAAAACAAGTACAACCAATAAAAGAATAGGTAGTAATATTCATCCACTTCTTTGGTGGGTGAACACAATCGCCCTCCATTTAACTAGGGATCCTTTGACTCACAAGCACAAGCACAAGCACCCTATTGTTTTTCATTCTTCGCAAACAGTAGAGGGGTTAATAAGCAATAATCGAATACACATGAATACTATGTATGGGTTTACTTACATGATGTTGCATCTGAATTTGCAGGTTTACACTGATACTAAAAAACCCTATTGCTTGTACATGGATAGCAATATAGCATGAATCTGGAGAAAAGGATATCATGTAAACGAGGGAAAAAGAACATCCTGACTGCTTTGTCATTTGACAGAAAACGCAGGGGCGCCCATGACCATTGAAATGTAACTAGAGCACCATAGAAGGCTAAATGCACCCTCCTGAAACTCCATAAATTACATGCCTGTTGGCCAAGCCTCAAAGGCAGTGGAAACACGGTTTCCAGAAATGATGGCCCTTTTCACACCTTATCCTTGGCTGCCTTGGCCTTTTCTATGGACTCCACGGCATCTTCAAATGATTTCTGAATTTAGACAAGCAAAAGAACAAAAAACCAAATCAATAGGTACAGTACCAGAAACAAACTTGATAGTTTAGAGATGGGAGAACCATTTGGTGCAGGCAGAAAGCTCATTTTGAACAAGGGTATACATTTTGAAAAAGCTCACTCATCTGAAAATCTCCCCATAACTTTTATATATTTTTCTTTTACAAAGCCAGTGAAATGAAGGAGCAAAAAATAAGTGGAAGGACAGGAGAACAAACAGAGCGCGGAGAGGAAAAAGCTTTAGACTGCATGCATGTCCTAACTAACTGACTTCAGCATGGGCAATATTGACATTGCAGGCATATCACTCATTCTATTATCTTTCCCCAGAGATTTAAACAAATTTTGGAGGTTAATATCCACTAGAAAATGACAATGCCCGTCAATAAGTAGTGAAGTTCAATGTTATCGCTCAGCACTCGGATAATAACGAGAGACAGCACAGAACAAATGTATGGAGATAGCATTAGCACTCAGTAAACCGAAACTACATACCCCTGGATTTTGCAGCTTCCATAATGCATCCCTGCTCGACTCAATGATTACAATCCCACCTAATACAACACTGGAAGAAGTTTTGTATCAGCAAAAGTCGTCACACGGAGAAATCATTTCATCTACACTGAAAGCTGAAAATTTATGTAATTAAGAGAGCATCAAGTTATTCAACACCTATGATACCATCCACAATGATGTGGGTACCTACAAAATACAATTCCTCTCTCTCTCTCTCTCTCTCCCCTTTTTAGTCAAGAAAATATTATCTCTCCAACTCTTCTCCTCCTCCTTCCTGCATCATTGCCAAACCCAGAACTTAAACACCAAATCCTAGCCTCACTGTCCACTGTGTTCCGAAAGATCATTGCTCATGGAGAATAGCTTTCCCAGTTGATAGTTGATACCTCGTGTGCAGGGGAGTTTTTTAATCAAAGGACAATGGGGCAGGCCCTGATCAAAACCCTCTATTGGTCATGGGAACCTAGTTTTTCAAGGGAGATAATTGACATCCTTTGTGGCCACACAATAAATATGGGAGAGAGTGGTTTAACAATCTAGGTAGGTTCCTTGCCGCTAAAGTTGGTACAATCCTTAACCGAGGTGTTTGGAGAGGCCGAGAGGGCAACAGGTGATCTGAGGTAATTGCTGTTACTCCCTCTTGTTTCCTCCGAAATGCTAATAGGCTAGATGGTGTTATATGGAGTCCAGTTGCTGATCATGATTACTATGCTACGACTTCCTGGGCTGCAATCAGAGAACTTCAGTCCACTGAGGGCTAGCATAAGGTCGTTTGGTTCAAGCAGAATGGATCTAGGTGGTTCTTCATCCAACGAATCGATTTTCCATGGCAGGTTGGCTGTACGAGACACATTGTTTGCTTGGCATATTATTGCTGAAGCAGCGTGAGTGCGGCTATGTAAAACTGGTAATTGGTCTCGTCAACGCCAATTCTTGGAATGCCAATTCTCTTTTCCATAAGGTTTTCAATAATGCTAGGGACGCAAGACTCCACCACAACACCAACCACATCCGTCTACGTGGAACTACATGATTGGTAACAGGAGAACAACTACTTTAAAACTACTTTGCAACCACCAATCATGCAGTGCCACGTAGGCTGGTGTTGTTGACCCTCATCACTACTCAATAGTAGTATTGACGCCAAACTCGCATTTTTCATCTAATGGGTCCAGAACAATTATAATATAAAGAGATTCATTAACCAGGCAATTAGAGATTTTTTTCTTTCGACCAAATTTTGATTGTTAATACGATGGATAAGGAATGCTACTACAAAGAGTATTACACCAAATATCAAAATTCAATTGTTTGTTGAACCCCGTGGATTGTATGAAAGTAGGCTACTCAAAATTCAGGGGTCAAAGAGTTTTATTGTTGTGGTGGAGTATTACGTCCCTGGCATTACTTGTTTGAAAATTGTTTGATCTCATGCTTTCGCTCCACGAACATGTCATTTAGGTGAGTACCAGTGCGTGGAATGTGAAACCGAAAACAAACCTTCAAATGCAAACATAAAAAATGAACTAATCTAGATAACAATTGGGTGAGAGAAGCAAAATGTAAACTACAAGAAGAAAACCAAGAGATTACCCGATGAAGGCAAGGTTGAGAAGAATTGAACGAGGCGTAAGGAACCCAGAATTGTAGCCGCGATAGGAACTATTCCTAGATTTGGGTCCGCTCCTGTAATCGTACCCATATCCATAGCCAGGGTTTGATCGTCGCCCATTATTGTAATTGTTATTGTTGTTGTAGGAGCGGAGATTGTAATCGGCGCGCTTGCGATCGTCGATGAGGACCTCGTAGGCTTCGGAGACGAGCTTGAAGCGGAGAGTGGCGCTGTCCCTGACGGATTTGGGGGAGTGGGAGTGCTTGTCGGGGTGGTATTGCATTGCTAGTTTTCGAAAGGCTTGCTTTATTTCGTCTTTGCTCGCGCTCCGGTTTAACCCTAGCGCCTTGTAGTGGTCCATCAGAGAGAGAATCGTTCGGGCGAGGCGGAACCAATCTCGGGTGCGGGATGAGAGAGAGAGAGAGAGAGAGGGTTGGGGCCTGGGGGTTAGGGTTTCGGCGGAGATTTGGAGGTTGAAGGAGGAGAAATGGTGGGGGCGTGGAGGGTGGAGAAGCAAGGGGAATGGTGGGACCTCGTGGCAACATTTCAGCCGTGTGCTACTTCCTACCAGGAGTTGTGAAGAGAAAAACCAACAGTTTCATCCTCGCCTATAGAGCAGGACTCCCCAGTGGGAGTCCCGGACCTGCTGTGTTGGTCCCATCTGGACGTCTATACTTGATAATGGACGTTACAGATTTCACCCGATCGAATAAATCTCAGTTGTTTAGTACTTCAGTCAATGTAAAATTTGAACCGTCTATTGCAGTGTATCGAGAATTCGAATGGGGCAGAGACAGCATGGGTCCTCCTTCTCCCGGGACTCCAATCCTTGCTTTGGCTGGCAATTTCAATTTTTGCATCCTCTTGTAAATTTAATAATTTATAACATCTTAAAAGATGCTTTTACACTCATGTTTGTGCGTGTATTAAGTGATTTGGAATAAAAATCTCTCCATCCTTATTTTGTGTTCACAATTTTATTTTAGTGTGTTATGATGAGGGCAAAGTATTAGATAAAGGTATCTTCGCCCAACCAAACGGTTGACCTGTACTTCTTTGATGTTAGCATTTTCGATTGCTCATATTTAACATGCATTTTGATTACATTGCTTTTACAAACAAATTGTGATACAAAGATAGGAGCATGCATCGGTGCTAAAAATAACATACGGTTGTGACATTGAGCGTATGACAATGATATAACTAATTACTGGTCTCACGGCCACCACTTAATCTAATGACCGCCTCATTTGATGAATGATTTGGGGGAGTGGGAGTGTTTGTCAGGATGGCATTCCATAGCTAGTTTATGAAAAAACTTGCTTTATTTCTGTTTGTTTCCAAAAAATAACAATTGGCCTAGGAACAGCGAGTATTGCAGTTCTAGGCTTGATGCGGGCGTGCCAGGGCAGGTTTGCTGTCCAAATTCGTATTAAGGCATGGATGCCTCAAATCTGACTTCTAATCGAACGAAAGTGCACGGCCTAAGGGTGGAGACCGTGAGGAGGTTCGTGGTTTGCCTTGTCTTGCTAAGGACTTAATATTTCCTAATCGTGTGAAAAATGGAAAGAAAGGAAGAGCAAGGCCTAAAACAGAAATAAAAGGACTTTATTAACGGTTTAATAAAGTCTAGTTACAAGGAAATGAAAGGAAATAAAATCTAGGCCGGGCTAGATTGGACTGAAAGATAAAATACTTTGCGGGAATGTAAATATGATTGAAAAATAATTCGGGTAAGCTGTGGGCTTGTTTGGTCGTGGACCGAAAGATAAAAGATAATTGAAATGTAAATTGGGTAACTCGGAGGCTTTATGGTCGTGGGCCCTGG